>DVZL01002879.1:0-14763 GCA_018236625.1 Lasaia peninsularis
CAGCAATAACAGGATAAGTAAGAATTCAATAATTTCGTTATCTGTTGTGCATGGATAACATGTTATTATAACCTGTTTTTGTAATAACGACCATCTCTAAATACTAAGCGTGCGATTTTATTGGTTATAGATTAAACGGTTATTTTTATATTATTATTTTTCAGGTCTCTGCAAACAAACTGGCAATTTTAAAACCGAATGCCTCTCACTTGTCGACCAATATTCGGCGTTGATTTACGACTACCTCGTGTCCGAGATGAAACCAGATGTAATCTGTGGCTTGATAGGCATTTGTACCAACAAAACTGAGGAGCCCATAGCGCCACTGTTGCCCGTGGAGTTGACCATCAAGGCTATCACCAAGTCGCCTGCATTGATCGGTACAGACGAATATAACAGCTATGTTACGGACAATGTGAGTAATGTTTTTTCTATGTCTTTTAATTAGCTTGTAGAGTTTCACTCTTTACTTATTTCTAACGCTAAGTTAGTATTAGTTATTGTAGTGTTTTAGATTTTAAACCTGCTAGAATAGATCGTGAACTTAAGTAGGCAGTATTTTCACTATCAGATTATAGATTGTACGATATTTGACTTGCCATATTTTACATCATGGGACCTAATATCGTCGGCTAATCGTGGGTGCACATGTTTCTCCGTCTACTCTTTCTGGAAAATGGGCTTGAAGATTTTATATTTTTTTTATACTTAAGCTCACGCCTTATATAAGCAAAAGAAAGTCCTAAGTAGTAGGAAACTCAAAATCTATACTAATATTATAAGGAGGAAACATTTGATTGTTTGTTTGTATTGAATAATCTCCTAATCTACTGGACCGATTTGAAAAATTATTTCACCATTAAAAGCCGACATTATCCCTAATTAGCAAAGGTTACTTTTTATTACGTGAAAACGAGTAATAAGAATTATCTTTCCGTACTTATCTATTTCACATAACTTCTAAATGACTTAACCGATTGTGTTCAAAATTATGCGGATATTTTGATAGTTTTCTGTATGATTTGACCATGCAATTGGACCCGGTAGGTGGCGCTGCTGTCATTATGTCAACTACGAACTAACCGTGCGAAGCCGGGCCGGGCAGTTAGTATTTGTGTATTATTATTGATCAAAAACTAAATGTGTCACAGGTTGGTCGCGTGCCGATTGCAAAGAAACAAGCGAGCGTCCAAATACTAGGAACAGAAACAGCCGCCGAATCTCTTCCCATTGAACGAATGTTCGTCGCCCTGCCCAAAGACAGTACCGTGTGCTCTTTCTGCAACTACTTCCTGCACTACCTGCAAGTGGAACTTAGCGATGACACGACCGAGGTATTTAAAATATAAATAAATATACAGCCAGCTTTTTTGAAAACAGTATAATCTAAGATCCGACTGCAAAATTATGTAGTTAATAAAAACTCTTAAATATAACTAAAAACCACATTTTTAGTTATATTTAAGATTAGGAAAATACATATCTACCAGTATGTGAAACAAAATGTGGCCGCTAGTATTTTACTGCCAGTAATCTTTACCTGCGGTTCGATTTAATTGGACAACCGTATGTCATAATAATGAGAAAATATTTAGCTTTAATTTGATATATAAAAGATCATCATACGTTATGGCGGTACAGATATATCGAAATCATAACTGTTTATATCTGACTGCAAAGAGGTGCTACCAAGTGAGCAATGGCAGCTATGATTTTTCTAAGTCTTTATACCTATTTCGGTGAAATGAACGATAATTTATTTCAAAACCTGATAAATTAATTTTTTCTCGAAAAATCAATTAACAATAACTTCATTAATAATAATAGCGACCAAATTTTGGTTGGCAACCTGGTAGATATATATTATTCTGATGTTAAATATAAGTAAAAATGTGGTTTTAAGCATGTACTCGATAACTACACAATTCTGCAGCCAAATCTCGGGCTATCAAGAAAAACTTCGATGAAACACTTACTGACATCATATTTGTTACTATTCCAGTGCAATAAACAATTATTATTATGATTTAACAGCAGGAAAACTGCAAAAAACTGAATTTAGTTCATCGTCTGGATAAATTATTATTTTTTTGTTTTTGTTCATATTCCAAAAAGTTCCTACTGAACTAACTTTCATAGAATGTTTGTGAGACCACCATTTAGCTCAATGTTAGACATAACATAAATCCGTACTTACATTATAAATGCGAAAGTAACGCTGTCTATCTATCTGTCTGTCTGTATGTCTGTCTGTTACGCTTTCACGCCTAAACCACTGAAATGCTTATTGTAATCTGTTTGCTATGTTATATTATGTTATAAACCACTAGCTTTCTACCTGCATTTTCGTTCGCGTGACTTATTTTAATAACACAGATAAGATTTTTTTAAATAAGAATTTTTTCGACTTATAACACTTTTGCGTAAAAACATACTCTCTTTTTAATGTAGTCGGTTAAAAAGTAGCCTATGTTATTTGTCAAAGTTAACTCTATCTCTGTACCGAATATTATCAAAATCAGTTTTCTGGTTTAGGCCTGAAAGCATAACAGAGATACAGAGCTAGTTTCACTATATAGTAGGGATAATTTTCATCTTTTCATATTATTTCATCAGAATGTGCATATAAAGGTTTTAATCTAAAAAAAATCACGGTAAATGTTGTTTTGCTATCCGACCTACAATATGGATGCAAGCTACAAAATTGTTTCTATGTTCTTATACACGTAAATTATAATTATGTAAAAACAGTACCTACTTTGATACCCACAATCCCCAAAAGTGCAGGCAGAGGTGTGCTAGTATATCCACGCCTCCTGAGTCCAGTACGTATACTAGAACACCCAAGATTAGCTAAGGTACTAGAACCCATGGTGTGATAGGTGGCAAGCCTATCGCCACTTCTAGCGCATTCAAATCTCGGGCAATGTAATGCTTACTCAGAGTAATCTGGAAAACATTTAAGAAAAGTTGGTCGACTTTGGAATTGAACACGGGTCCTTACGCGGCTAATGATCTTAACAGGCGATCGCCGTACCATTACACAACTGAGCACAAATTACACAAATCATTCAATATTATGTACATTTATTTATCACACGTAAATATAATTAAGAACTACAATTTATCAATATTTAGTAATGGCTGGCGTGATGCTGGAGGGGCTGGACGTAATGAACTGGTTGAGCGTGTTGAATGGGTTGAGCATGGTGGGATGGTCCGGAACGTTCCACTTGGGCGTTGAAACTGGAATAATACCATATTATTACAAAAAACTCGTCAATAATTCCCCGTACTTGTCCGGAGCCTTAGTGTAGAATAGAATAGACCACGAGTTAACTGGATCACTACCAATATGATGAGCAAATTGCCCGGGTAGTGATCGACCAACTTACCTATTCCTGTCGCTATAATTATATAATGCTACAGTCAGGAGGGTAGATATTCTAACAGCCCGACGACAGCGACTAACCTACTACTAATCAGGAGAACTGAATGCTTGTTCCTTTGAATGCTTGCTGTTGTCTCTTGTCTCATTCCATAAAAAAACCCATATCCCGGAAAGTGCTGGTAACCAACGATATCAGATCAATGTTCTATATTATTCATCGTTGGCCCTTGGTGAAACTTCCACATATTCATATTTAAAATGAGAAACACACGTACTTTTTCACTTATAACTTAATTTACATAGCCAACCGGTTTCGAATTTTACAGCAACATCAGAGCTGAAGCTTAAGTTTTAGCCTTGATGATGCTAAAAGATAATCTCATTGGTACTTAGTGAGGTTTGAACTGGGACTACCAGAATGGAAGTCCGAAACGCGTAATACTAGGCCAACAAGGCTCTACAAACAAAAAAATAAATAATTACCCATTGTGGCCATCAGCGCTGTAGTGCACGGTTCTGACGGATCCGTCGGCCTCATGTAAACTATAGGAACCAGTGACATGGTCTCCATCACGAGCTTCATGCTGGGACTTGATGTCACCAGTGTGGGAGTCAGCTACGCTGTACTGGTACTCGTATTTAGGATGAGCCTGTGAAATTTGAAATAGATTAATTGATGCTTTCGCTCGGTTTCTACTTAAAGTCTGACCAGTGAAAGATAAATTACGAATAGGTATACATATAGGTTTGTCGTTCATTGGTACCTCATATTTGATAATAGTAATTATATAACTTACTGAGATTGTATTGTTTAAAATTAGACCGCTCAAACTTATTTACAGTCATGATAAGACAGCAAACAAGCATACGGCTCTCCTAATAGTAAGAGACAATCGTAGCTAATAGACACCCTATAAGTTGTATGTGCTCTCGGGAGCGAAACACGACACTGTCATTATTACAATAGAATTAAGAAGGCGGTAGATCGCCATTCGTGCGAGTTGCTGCACTACACCTATTGGCCATTACATGTGGTCTCTTGGTAGTGACTCAGTTATCCAATACTAGCCTCTAACGATTTGATTAGGGAGTAAAAAAAAAGTACCTTCACGCATATTACCCTGAAGGGGTAGGTATATTGTATTATTCAATCGACAGTTGCTCGTAAAATAGTGCAGAATGCAATTGTTTCTACATTAAAGGAATAAAAAGACTTACATAATAATCTTGGTGTCCTTCATTGTGTCCATGGTAAGCAGGAGCGTGCTGCAGGACTACACTCGGTGCGTGGCTGATGTGCTGAGCGACGGGAACGGCATGAGTGAGGACGGGGGCGGCGTGGACGACTGGGGCGACGTGTTGGACAGCGAGGGGCTGCACGTGGCCGTAGCCGTGCTGGTTGTGGGACACGTCGTGTCGGACGATGGACTGGGAGGATGTGGCGTGACCGTGGGATGAATGGTACTGGCCACTCACGGCCAACACACCAGCGATGAAAATAATAACCTGAAAAAACAATACCTTTACAAAATGATCGAATAATTGAATTATTGAAATAATAAATAATTAAATTTGTTAGTTGAGTTAAGTATAAGTCAATTTAACCATAGAATATTTTTCATTGAAATAGTTTTGCTGTCATTGGTGGTGATTGTAATCAAGCCTCTTCATGTATCTTCGTTAAATACGCCAGAGTCTTTCATACTTGCCTAGCTTCCTCCATGTTCAACTTGTACCTTTAATTTTTTCCACGTGGGGTTAATTATTTCATTCACGACGTTCGTCATGAATTACTTAAATAAATACAATTAAAAATAATGTTATTATAGCAATAAATATAAAAACCCCATTATTTTAATATTTTTTTCTTATTCAAGACGTTTGTCATGAATTGGTAAAATAAATATAATGTAATTATATTAATATTATAACAATATAATTTAAAAACAATGTTCGATAGTAATATTAGCTTGTTATGAACAACAAAATAAGTTATAGAATTAATTTTACGGGAACTTACTTTGGAGATCATTTTGAACTACTTGTATGAAGAATGATTTGGTAATGATAATTTTGAAACTATATCTCAGGTTTTTATATGATTAAGGTGTTAAAAATGTTGACCAATAATTAAATTGGTGCATTATTTCTAAAGGCAAAACCAGTATTTATTTCACGTATGAACTTGCATAAGGTTCTTTTTACCTTACGTGAGGTCAAAATGACAGTTCAGTGATTGTAGTCTTATCCATTACATTTGTCTCAAAAGTTATCTGAGCTTGGGGTATTCCGATCTGTTGAAGACCAAATTCTCTCGTGCAAACATTTATGGACAAAATAGAACCAAATATTTAATAAAAATGAAATATAAAATTTGATTTTTTATATACAAAATTAATAAGATGTTTTGATACCAGGCGTCTATGAAATTAACAAAAATCATTGTAATAGCAGATAAAAGTACCTTTCTAACTAAGATAAGAATCATCATACCCTAATTTGATTTTGAGATTGAAAATATATATATATATATATGAGAAATAGGTAGAAAGTCTTTCATATAAAAAAGTTAAAGAATTTTGTTTCGTATATTTTGCATTATATTATATTTTTTAATATTTTTCGTTTACCCAAATAATGCAGAGGTTCTTTGGGAAATGCCTTTAAATATTT
Organism: Lasaia peninsularis; assembly: GCA_018236625.1. NCBI lineage: Eukaryota > Metazoa > Arthropoda > Insecta > Lepidoptera > Riodinidae > Lasaia > Lasaia peninsularis. Next base: position 6,065 of record DVZL01002879.1, read on the forward strand.
TAACACAATTGTACTCTTATTAAAATATTACTAAGTGATTTCGTTATTACAATAGTGATAAATAAATCGGAGAAGTGCAAATGGGACTTGCGCACGAAGAGTTCTGTACCATTATCAATAAAAACTGCAAATAAATCACATTTGTTGTATGAGAGCACCTTCATATATTTATTATATTCTGTTTTTAGTGTTTGTTGTTATAGCGGCAACAGAAGTACAGCATCTATGAAAGTTTCAACTTTCTTGCTATCACGGTTACATACAGATAGACGGACAGACAGACTGACAGCGAGGTTTTAGTAATAAAGTTTCCTCCGTTTTTACCCTTTGGGTACGGAACCCTAAAAATAATTACTCGTAGAGAACAAATACCATATAAGTAGACCAATCGTTTGTTAAAATAAAGGCCCACCACGATGTGTTAGAATGTCTTGGTTTAATTGTAAAAAAAGTACCTTCACGCCTATTATCCCTGTAGGGGTTAACGAGGTGTGGCAGTATATTCACGACTCGTAAGTCCAGTAGATATACTAGAACACCAGCGATTAGGTAAGGTATAACTAGGGCTCTGATGTAATAGGTGGCAAGCCCATCGCCACTTCGGGCACATTCAAATCCCGGACAATGTAATGCTTACTCAGAATAATATAAAAAAACAATTAAGAAATGTTGCCTGACCTGGGAATTGAACCCGGTGCCCCACGTGGCTAACGGTTTTAACAGGCGAAAGCCGTACCCTCACACCACAGAGGCGAGTTATCCAAATTGTTATTCACACACATCTTTTATACCTATAAAGGATGTCTGTCATGTTGTAGAAATTTATCTAAGTTTATCCTGAATGTAGTATTGCTAAATCTTTCTAAACTGGAATACGTCAAAATAAACCAGCCTTATCAGAGTGAGATAGCAGATGATTAATGTGGCGGACAGGTTGTTGTTAGAAGTGTAATCTCCAGCATCGCCTTTCGCTTTTTTTTTTTTGATACGGACTAACTTGTTGCTAACCGAGTGGTTCTTACAACTTCACCGGACTTTCGCTTTATGTTCCGTACGCGCATTATAAGAACGTCAAATATTTCAATTGATCAAACAAAGACTAGTGTTCAAAACTCAATCATGAAGCTAAAGGCTATCTGGAGATTTGAATCCTAACGACGTGACCGCAATATTACACATCTTGTAGGGCCGGCTATCTCAGTTTTACAAGACTAGTTTGTTTTGACGTTGCCCAGATTAGAAAAAGTTAGTAATACTAAATAATCGGGATAGGTCGTTTTTGAGAGTGTAATCACCAAATATTACCTTTAGTTTCATGATTCACCAATATCTTTTTAGTTTATACAATTTGTGTATCGAGTTTTAAGAGAAGATTAACGTTATTTTTCGTATCGTCTATACCTCATAAAAGAAATAAGTATTTGAAGCGCAATCTGAAATAAATAAATATTTTTTGATCAACAAAACCCAAAAACTTAATGATTTAAATAATGTAAAAGTGTTGTGAAATTATTAATAAAATTATTAGATATTGCAAAAAATGTCAGTATAATTAATTATGGATCGTTCCATAAGATCGCCTGAATCAACGGGACTATGCCAAATTATTGATAAATAGTGACATTGAAAGAAAACGCGTCCATGTAAAAATAAGAAAGGACATGCGTTGTTCGTTCATATGGAAAGAATTAAAGATGAAAGATTGACAGTACTGATTTGGGTGGAAGTAAACCACCTAATGTGACCAATTAGCTCAAGTATCCAAGGCGTTTTTGTATAAACTGATTAATGAACGTGGAAGAAGCGGGGCAAGTATGTAGAGATCATGCCACTTGGTACTCGATACTATTTGTCTTACGAGGGTTTTGGCGTGAAGATAATATGTTGTTTATAAATAATATATAATAAATAAAGAACTGGCTGAATATTAAATAGTTAAAATTAATCAAACAAAATTCATTAGGTTTAGCCTTCGAGCCGTAAGATATCGGCGCACTAACAGCATCTTTATATATATAAAGATACACTCATCTTATACTAGAAGAGAAGAGAACAGTTATCTTAATCGCTGTCTTATCCCATAAAGATGTAGAATATGAAACTTATCGAATTCATTATTATTCAATTAGTTTTTACACTTGGTGATAAACTAGGGGCTGCAGCGTAACTTGATGAACACTATACTAAATTAATATTACGTTAAATCTACAACCAGAGCTCAGTACTGACCTTTGTGGTATTCAGTTCTTAAAAAAATGGATGTCTAATGTATTTGCCTTAATTCCCATAATACAGCGAAGCATCAGTGATACGTATAGTATCTAGAAGTAATATATGTCTATTACCATTTGTAAAAACTGCTATTTGTCAATATTTTGTTCCTTTAAAAATATTTAAATATTAATATTACAGTTTTTTTATGCCGTATATAAACAGCTGTTAGTTGACATCATAATATTTAAATAGTACATCATGCATATTCAAAAACCCAGGTGCAAATGTTTTTAAATATTTGTTATTTGACAAGGAAAAGGTGATCACTGTAATAAAGTAAATAGAAAAAACCAATTATGAAGAGCTTTTAGAACTTTTTATTAAATACCTTAAATAAATTTATATACATATTAGGGTCGTTAGTAGTGTCCGAGGCCATGATGTAAAAGGGGCTGAGCGTGATGTACGATAGGTTGAACGTGTTGAACAATGGGTTGAACGTGTTGGACGATGGGTTGAACATGTTGAGCGATGGGTTGAACGTGTTGTGAGTGACCGGAGCGTTCAACATGAGCATTGAATCTGGAAAATTAAACCATATTTAAAAAATCTACGACAAATCTAATATAATAAATAACTTATACGCAGTAGAATTAAGAAAAACGACTTCAACTTTAGTTTATATTTCATAAAAGTCTAAAGTGATTGTCATTAATTAATATATTCGATATAATCGAAATCTATTTGTAGTGATCGCGCAAAAAACATACAGATGAATTAAGAGTCTCCTCCATTTCGGAGTCGGTTAACAGATATCAGTTTATGCTGTATGACGCATATTTTTTTGGCAAAGCAATGTCTCACGGTTAGCATAAGAATCATCTGATTTGTTGTCGTTAATGAATTACGCAAAAATATGTCATTTTTTACTACTTATTTTATCTCAAAACTTCACAGTTTTATATAAATTATTTGTTAATTTACTAACCCATTGTGTGCGTCAGCGGTGTAGTGTACAGTCCTCACAGTACCGTCAGACTCGTGCAGGCTGTAGGAGCCGGAGACCTGGTCACCATCGCGGGCCTCGTGCTGAGACTTGATGTCTCCGGTGTGAGGGTCAGCTACGTTGTATTGGAACTCGTAATGGGGGTGAGTCTGTAACGAGTGCATAAAATAATACTTACTTATCGACATGGCTACTTATGTTTTTTCAAAATTGTACTACAAGTATAGATTTTAAACATACATTGTAGTCTTCGTGTCCGTGTTGAAGTAGAACTGGGGCAGCGTGGCTGATGTGCTGAGCGACGGGAACGGCGTGAGTGAGGACGGGGGCGGCGTGGACGACTGGGGCGACGTGTTGGACAGCGAGGGGCTGCACGTGGCCATAGCCATGCTGGTTGTGGGACACGTCGTGTCGGACGATGGACTGGGAGGATGTAGCGTGACCGTGGGATGAGTGGTACTGGCCACTCACGGCCAACACACCAGCGATGAAAATAATAACCTGGAAAAAACATTATATTTGAAGAATGATCGAATACAAATTTAAATTTACTTACATTTAAATAGTTTGCTGTACAAACATGTTTGTGACTGTCATTGATGATACTTGAAATCAAGCCTCGTCATATGTCTCCGTTAAATACGCAAGATTCCTTCATACTTGCCTAGCTTCCTCGATATTCATTACATTGTTTTTACAAACACGCTCTTCGAGACTCTTGACACCACCCTCGTATAATAAACAAACAAATTCATGTAATGTCAACTTAGGCCTCCCCGGGTAATTATACATTCGCATTGTATTTCTGTTTTGTCTATATTGTTCATTCATTTTTCCCACAACCCTGTACCATTTATTTTTATTTTTTTCTTATTTATGACATTTGAAATGAATTAATAAAAAATATTATTATTATGGCAATAAATATTAATAAACTTGAACGATAATAATATTAGATTATTATGAACCACAATATAAGTAATTGAACTAATGTAACGTGAACTTACTTTAGAGATCATTTTGAACTACTTGTACGAAGAATGATTTGGTAATGATAATTTTGAAACTGTATCTCAGGTTTTTATATGATTAAGGTGTTAAAAATATTGACCAATAATTAAATTGGTGCATTATTTCTAAAGGCAAAACCAGTATCTATTTCACGTGTAAACTTGCATAAGGTTCTTTTTGCCTTGCTTGAGGTCAAAATGACAAGTTCAGTGATTGTAGTCGTATTTTAATAAAAATATATCACATACATTAAATGAGCTTGGGGTATTTCGATCTGTTGAAGGGCAAATTCTACTAAAGTATTTGGAGAAAAAGTTTCCAGATTTATCAGGGTTTAAAAATTGAATGCAAAATGTATTTTGATCCCTTTTTTAAATTTGCGTCTGTCCACCCATCTTTTAGTATAAAATAAGAATTAGGGTCTGATGATTGTAAAAACAGAGGTGAGAAAGAGCGCATGAAGGGTTCTGTACCATTATCAATAAAAGCGACAAAAACTCACTAAGTATTTTATTCTGCTTTAAATATTTGTTGATATAGAGGCAAAAGAAATACATAATCTATCAAAATTTCAACTCCCTAGTTATCACGGTTCATAAAATACAGCCTGGTGTATGATAAGCACAGGGACAGCGGAGTCTAAGTAATAGGATTCCGTTTTTTACCCTTATAGGCGATAGGCTTGCCACCTATAATATCATGGGCCCTAGTACCTCGACTAATCGTGGGTGTTCTAATATATCTACTAGACTTACGAGTTGTGGATATACAAGCACACTTCTGCCAACGCCTTCGGGGGTAATAGGCGTGAAGGTACTTGTTGTATAGATATAATTTTGATTCTGGTTAACTACCTAATCAAGGGTTTTTGACAAGCTTTCAATTTTTACACAGAGCGAATGTTATCTGACCTTTGTGAGCCGGATGTGAAACCAGGCCCAATTCTAGATTAAGTCGAATTCGAGCACACGAATTAGGGTTATCTCACCATGTTTCTTTACCAAGACTCTATAATATATAAATATAAATATTACTGGACAAATCACACAAATTTACTTAACCCCAAAGTAAGCAAATTAAATGCTTGTGTTATGGATGTTAGACAACGATACTAATACATAGAAATATTTAAATATATACCAGGATAAATTTAATAATCACCCAGATCCGAAATTACATTTGTGTGATAAATGCCTGTCCCCGTCGGGAATCGAACCTGAGCCTCGCTGTAAGTCGATGTGGTTAGGTGTGTACGCTAGCCGTTCGGCCAACGAGGCGGGGGAGGAGTATTTTAGAATTTTATTTTAGAGATGTATAAAGTAGATTAATTGAATAAAAACGTTTTATTTATATCACTCTAGTCATCTTCTGTACGATTTTATAAATAGTTTTTGCCAAATATTACGCCTTTGTGGAATCAGTTGTTAGTGGCGGTGCTCCCAAAGCAATACCATTTAAATACATTCCAAAAGAGAGTGTACGTTTCTTAAAAGTCAATTTTGATATCCCTAGTATTTCGGTTATTCGAGGGCGGCTAACTGCTTGCTCGTTTTTCCCCCTTTTCATGAAAAAAAAATCATTTGACGGTTTTTTGACGTTGACAAACGAACGAACGACGTAGTCAAACGGCATAAGCTAAGACCGAAGAACAGATATGAATATTAAAATAGTGTGAAAGCTTACAAAGCTTCAGTGGCCTAATGGTTAGCGCATCTGGTTTCCATTTCGTAGTCCAGGTTCGAACCTCGCCATATAGCAATAGGTTTATCTAAAGTATATTTTCTCGGTGCTTTTATGTTGTAACACTGTAAGGCAGCCTGGATTCGTGTACGCGAAATCAACGTAAACTAACTATTTTTCTTTCGGAGTTGAAGAGGTCAGATTCTCAAATTTCCTAGATTAGGTAACCGACCTTGATATCATCTTACATACTCTTAGAATAGGTATATAAACAGAAGAAAGTGGAAAGAGTATAAATAACTTTCACTATCATTTTATTTTTCTTCATCAGTGAAGTAAAATTACAACGAGGTTGTTTTATGGGATAAAGTAAAACCAGCCAAGTGGAAGTCACACTGCTCATGAAGGGTTCCTTACCATTATTACAAAAACGGAAAATACATGTGTTATATACCTCTTATAAATCTATTTTATTATGTTATTAGAATTTTTGTTATAGCAACAACAGACATACATCATCTGTGAAAACTTTACATATTCGGCTATCACGATTCATGAGACACAGCCAGGTGATAGGCAGACAGAGAGACATATGGACATCGGATTTAGTAATAGGGTTCTGTTTTTTATCCTTTATGAACGGAACCCTAAAATCATCTAAAATTCCATTAATCTATTACTTTTACGTGTTTCTTCTAATTAAGTAAAGAAGTGTTAGAAAACAATTTAGGTATTTCACTGAGAAACCTTATTAATAAAAAATAATGAAAAAGTCGTTATGATGTTCCATAATGTCACAAGTGGCAAGTCTGTCGTCATACTGGCCAGAAATCCAGTCTCAGCCAACGTTATGTTTTTTGTCTCTATGGTCAAGTGGAGTCAGCGTTCTTCTTTGATGCACGAAGTCCTGGGTTCAATGGCCAGGTAGAGAAACTTGCTCTATAAACATTTACAAGTCTTTCTAACACGTAGTATAAAAAAGCGATGGTTAAAAAACCTGATGTTTAGAATATATAGTATTCCTTCGAATAAGAAAATGGCTAATCATATTATTTTGGAAAAATACCTTTTCTTAGATAAACCATTATTATTCGATTACATGTGACTACAAATATACTAACGTTCGCCTATTACATACGTTATTTTGGTATGAACTATACGATGCCTTTAAATTTTAAATTTTCAACATAATATAAAGAGAGATTACGTCATTTAAGTCTTATATTATTAGGTGCCCCAAAATGATTAAGGATACTATTTATCCAAAGAAGTCTTTTTCTACTCATCAGCCACACTTAGTTTCTGATTAGATCAAATCGTCGGGAAAAAAAAATATTTATTCACTGTTATTGGGAGATTACTTTTTAAATAAATTAAAATTAAAAAAAAACCTTTATTATTTTTTGAGTTGCTCTCAACGAGCCCTTTCATACCCATATTGTAGATTTGAATTAAAAGTACCTAACTATTTCGCCATCTTGGATGATCCCGCCATATTGGATTTAGAATGACGTCACATCATTTTGCGAGTTTCTCTCAACTAATTCTTTCATTTAATACCCATATCGTAGAAGTGCTTTAAAAATAACTATTCCGCCATCTTGTTTGGTCAGCCATATTCGATTTAGAATAATGTCGTGTACTTTATCTTGCATTGTCATCCAAACTAAACGTGTTGTATACAAAACATCAGCTCAATCGGATGAAGCTACTTTAAAATTGAATTCTAAGATTCCACCCAAACATACTTTTATACATACAATGCAAGTTAAGTAAAAGCTTTTAAAATATCTAAAGATATAGAAAATCATAATTGTAACAATGACCATATTATTACGTTTACTTTGCAAATACATTAGATGATTCATGAATTGTAAAATAAAAAAAAAGGTTTATTCAAAAATTCCATCACAGATATGTTTTAAATATAAAAGGTAAGAAAAATGCGGTTATGAAGAGATTATTAAGTCTATTTATTAAATATGTGAAGTATATCTATGAATATTTTGCGGTTATCAATAGTGTCCGAGGCCATGATGTAAAAGGGGTTGAGCGTGATGTACGATGGGTTGAACGTGTTGAACAACGGGTTGGACGTGTTGGACGATGGGTTGAACGTGTTGGGCGATGGGTTGAGCGTGCTGTGAGTGGCCGGAACGTTCAACGTGAGCATTGAATCTGGGAAAACCAAACACAACATAAAAATAAATCTTATTTAATTATAGATAATTAATAAAGATTATTGTTGTTGAATTCACAGATGATAATTCAAGACTGAATTCAAATATTGCAGTTGGACCACCGTTCCGCAGGGCTAGCATGCCCAAGATATATATTTATAATAATATGTAAGATTCGACACTGACTTTGTATGAACAAAAAGTATTCGCGCTAGTAAACCCTAGTTTAAGCTATCACTATACTTCTTATAACGCTCCACATTAATTATTCTATCCATGCAAACTTGTTACGGAGATTCTTGACATCACCCTCGAATGTTACAGGAAAAATGTCAACTTAGGTTTTCCCGGGCACACAGAAAAGCATCGAGTAGGTGTATCTTTCATCTTACATTTACTTTTTCATTTTTACACCAACATTTACTTTCAATCCCACTTTTTTTATATCACTATTATGAACATAGTCCGCGAGCGTTACTCTACAACATTTCATTAAAGTACCAAAATTTAATTACTAACCCGTTGTGTGCATCAGCGGTGTAGTGTACAGTCCTGACGGTACCGTCAGACTCGTGCAGGCTGTAGGAGCCGGAGACCTGGTCACCGTC
>DVZL01002880.1:0-14763 GCA_018236625.1 Lasaia peninsularis
TTAGAATTATTTTCTAGTTTTTAGTTGTACAAGCAATAAAAGCGTGTTTTATAGTTTTTTTTAAACTATTATTTATTAGCATTTCTTTTAAGTAAATTATGATGTTTTTTTTACCGACTTCAAAAGAAGGAGGAGGTTTTCTCAAGTCGTCGGAATCTTTTTTTATGTATGTTTACCGATTATTCGAAGACGCCTGAATCGATTTAGATAATTATTTTTTGTTTAAAAGGGACCTCACAGGAGGTCCCATGGTCACCATGTCAAGATCTGATAATGTGATCCTGGAGAAATCTAGGGAACTCTTCATATTTTTTAGGCATACTTGAAAGGATTCGGGTATTTTATTTATTTTTTATTTTCGGAACACATTAAGCATTTACATCCAGGACTAGAATACGACATTGTTATTATGGCGGTAGGAATAGGTGGTGGATCTCTACCCGGGCGAGTTGCTACACAGCACTCTTCCACCAGCGGTCTTGTTGGCAATAAACATTTACAACATAACAACTAGATACTCTCTGCTTACCCTTCAAGGGATGTGGCATGAAAATATTTATATGTATATAAATACATAATATTTGTGCAGAAGTGGTCTAACGAAATGACTATTTTAAGTACCAAAGGCGACAACATATTTTAACCAAAACATTTCATATTAACCTCTAAAAGGGTATTATTTTTATGATTTTTATGGAAAACCTTATATTTGCAAAATATGAATAAAACAAACATAATATAATCACACTTATATCTACGAAAGTGTATTCAGAGGTATACACTCATGCACTCATGGTTAGCCAACGATATTAGGGCCCATGATGTAACAAGTGGCAAATCCGGAAATTCAATCTGAGGCGTCGTTGTTTTCAAATAAACTGAAAGAACTAATAGGAACAAGTTGTCCTACCCGGGAATCGAACCCGGGTATTCGTATATAATGGTTAAAAAAAATACTTTCACGCCTATTCGTGGGCAAAGATGTGCTAGTACATCCACGACTAGTGAGTCCAGTGAATATACTAGAACAGCCACTGTTAGCCAACGTACTAGGTTCTATGATGTGATAGGTGGCATTCCAATTTCGCGCAATGTAATGCTTACTCAGAATAATCTGAAAAACATTTTAATGATGTTCCCCGACCTGGGAATTGAACCCGGGACTTTACACGGCTAACGGTCTTAACAGGCGACGGCCGTACCGTTACACCACAGAGGTTGATGATTTTATGAATAAAACACCATACTATATTGCCTCATTTAATTTTTATTTCAACTAAAATCTCCACAGTGGTCCGCGTATAACAAAAAAAAATGTAATATTATTACTAATACACATTTATACGAAGAATATTGACATTTTCATAATATTTATACAATGTACAAAATGCATTAATAAAATGTAGTTTGCAAATAATGATATGACCTAATATGTGCTCGCAAAAGGGATAAACTCTAAAAGGATAATATTTTATACGGTCGGATGATAACTTTTGAACACATTAAAACATTTGATTGCCCATGAAGATTATTTTCAATATATCTGCCAAAATTTCTATATCCAATTTAATTTTTTTTTTATAAAATTAAGTAAGTTTGTGTATTATTTTTTTATATTTTATATTTATTTCATATCAATAATATAAGGGACCAAATCAAATTTTGTCACTATGTTATTAAATGCTAAGGGTAAAAAATTATATTCTCCACTGGACAGAGAAATCTCCCAAAGTTAACAATCATACCTTAAATGATACGCATGTTAATTGAAAAAAAAATCCAGATTGTTTAGACATCAATCACCAAAAAAACACATTTTTGGATTGTGGCCCTTATATTACTAAAGATGCAATAAAAAAAATTATATAATCCCTTATAAGATGCACATAGTAAACTATAAGCCTCAATTTGTTAATTTAAGCGTTTCTCATAAAATACTAATATTATATTATATTGTTTATAGATCTATAAAAAATACTCTACAGAATGTCTAGCCTGTAGCTATGCAACATTTTTACAAATATGTGTTAATAAATCTAATAATACTATCTTATTCACAAAAGCTTAAATATTACTATACTACTTATTTACAAGCTTAATCCCTTCAAAGTTCAGTCTATTAATTAATACTTAAATATTTAATATTATGTTTTAATACAATAGTTATGATCAATATCAATATTTCTAAGATATGTTAACAGTTCTTAATTAGAAATGTAAACGTAGGGTGCGGCCACATTAAGTATAATTCGTATTTATTACTAGCTGTGCCCGCGACTTCGTCCGCGTTTAAAATTAATTAAATAAATGTGTCTTAATTGACTCCTTATTTTATCAAGCATCTGCCAGTGAAAGTCCCGACAAAATCAAACCAGTCGTTCTAGAGATTAGCCTGGACAAACAGACACATTTTATTTATATGTATATATGTTATCTTGCAGCTCGCCTGATGAAGTACCAGGTAAATCAATGCGACATGCGATGGCCATGTTTGATTAAAAACGTAAGATTTTTAATATTGATATGGTTATAACATACGTAACAACTTAATACAGAAGATCCCTTAAGTAGGGATTAAATAAATTAACCGATTTGGTATTACATCGATCTCACAACTTTTTACGGTAATAGAAATTGAGCTGCGAGACTTGGTTTTTTTACAGGATGTTTTTGATGCGATTATTTTTATTTTAATCAAAATTCAAACGACAAAATGCGTAACATATAATTCAGTTACAAGTTTCAAGACAAAATTTATTTGTATCCTAAAGTAGAATTTGAAAGATTTAGTTAACTATATATAAATTAATAAAATTTAGTTAACTAAATATAAACGAATTAGGTGTACATCGGCTATAAAAGTTGTTTAGGTCGCTTACGGGAAATTTGAGATATCGGTTTAAGAATTAATGCCCATGTCCTACTCTAAGGCCTAATCTATTTCCATGCTAAGATTATTGTAAAATGAGTTCAGCAGTTTTGACGGAAATACGGAACATATGTAAAAACATACACTTTCGTATTTATAACTACTGATAACTGATACGGGTGACACGAGTTCCTTACTATCAGGAAATCCGTCTGCTTGTTTGCCTTGAAAAAGTATAAAAGAACTTGGATATAGGTATTTAAATACAAAGTCACAAAAGAAATGTGTCGCTTTGCTTAGCTTTTTTATAAATATAAAAGTCCGTCAGTGTGTCTGTTGAAGCACACACAAATTACTGAACCAAATATGATTTTATAAAAATAAATGAACATCGTCACGGCCGTACCCCAGAAAAGGTAAGCAGAGGTACATATGCACCCACGATTAGCCGACTATATTAGGTACTGTAATGTGACAGGTGGCAAATCCCGGGTTTCTTTACGGTGTTCTTTTCCTTCACCGTAAGAGCACTCAGAAAAAGTACTTATGTTAGAACACCTCATTGATACACCACGTGGTTCGAACCCTGACCACCGAATTGGAAATCCGAAGCACGTACCACTGGGACATCCTCCTATCTTATTGTTTTATTTTTGGTATTCAAAGCGGTGTCTAAATAAAATGTCTTTTTTAGGACAGCCAAACGGAGAATTATTTGATTTTTTACTATTTAACCGACCGAAATCAAACTATAATATCCTTAATCGTCATTATAAATAACTACATAGTTGCTAAAAAACTAAGGATATGATTATTTTGTGTAGTCTCAAAATAACTCTTGTCCTAAATACCAAGAATCTGAGGGCAAGAATTAAAAGCAATAAACCCCAGTCACAAGTGACCAAAGGTCAATCATCAGCACCTAGTATACCTAAGTACATTAATTCAATTGAAAGATACACGTTACAAGACTTAGACGGTTCAGGAAACAATGCAAAAAACGGCAAATCTATTAAAAAAGGCAAAAAAATAACTTTATAAAAAATCAAAAAAATAAATAATCATAATCTCTGAAATGGCTGGACCGATTTGGACGGGACTTTCACTGGCAAACAGCTACTGTAATAAGGAACGGCTTTGGCTACTTTTATTTTAGAAAAATAGTAACTTAAAAATGCGGACGAAGTCGAGTGCACAGCTAGTGTTACTTACAGACACTCCAATTTTATTTTTTTGTATATATTGAAAAATATGGAAACAAATCAAAATGTCGAATGCTCAACTTCAGTACGGATAAAGCGAGGAAAACCTTCGTAAAAAACTTCAGCCATTACAGAGATCACTTAGTTCTTTCCTTTTACGAGTAGTTTTACGTTATAAAAAACGTGAATTACAATGGCACATTGATGTAAAAATTATACAGATATTACAACAATTAAACTTTATAAGATTACTTCTATGACTTTACTATTAATATTATTCATAACTTACGAGCGGTATCCATGACTTAATGCCACAGACAAATGTATTAATCTTATTTGATGCTATCCGACTTCATAAGAAGCAGTTCTATTTTGGTAGACGTATTTTAGGCACTCTATATCGTATTATTATGCTAGATCATCGCAGGGGGCCAAAGAAAAACCTATACTATTGTATATTACATACACAAATACATATAAATAAAATTATAGTGTCTGAGATATAAAAATAACTGTTTTCAAAATTGCTTTTAGTTTATTCACACGACACCAAAACACATTTTAATACAGTTTTGTCTGTATGTCTTTTAGTTTGTGTAGAATAATCCCTTGAAGTACTAAGCTGATTTCGCTAATACTTTAATTACAACATAGGTTATATGATACAGGAGATTTTAGCCCATTTACGCCAAAATCGAATCCTAACTACAATGTAAAAGAAGTTCAATGGCGAATCTATACAAATAAATAAAATTGGAATCTCTATGTAATATTAAAATAACTGCTTTATACTAAATACATATTATGTATGTTTACAAGGTAAGTACACATACGAAACCAACAATTTTTAGCATTTTTTTCTGTCTGTCTGTACCCGCTAATCTCTGAAACCACTGTACCGATTTTTACGGCACTTTCACTGGCAAATAACTGATGTAATAAGAAACAGCTTAGGCTACTTTTATTTTAAAAATGTGTAAAATAAAATAATTAAATATAAACGCGGACGAAGTCGCGAGCACAGCTTAGTCTATATAATACAAAGATACACATGATATTTAACAGAGGTTTAAAATAACTACATATAATCGTATGCAATTGCCTACAAATATTTTAAGCAGACCTTGATCAGACTATAATACATCTTTTTCTGATATTCTTTGACCTATCCTTCATCTATATCGGGATGCTATCGGGGTTAGTTACCTAATCTAGGTATATTGACTTCATTCACTACAACCCAGAAGAAAACTAGGCCCATTCGTAGTATAGGCCAGATTCGAATACACAAGTCTCCTCTTCCAATCCGGGTTTCCACACAATGTTTCATGTATAACAACTATTTCTAACACATTATGGGCTTTTCCTTCAATCTAGAGTATGGTTTGTAATAAACATAACTGGAATTTAATTGCGTAATGTGCTATCTGTACTGACATAACAAAGATGAGGAATTTGTTGTTTGTTTCTTTGAATGGATTAATCATTGAAGTAATTAAAGTCCGGTGAAGTTGTAAGAACCACTCGGTTGGCAACAAGTTAGTCCGTATCAAAAAAAAAATTTAAAAAAAATGAAGCGATCATTGAAATTAAATAAAAATATATTATTGCAGATAATATGTATTAAGAAATTAATAGAATCGAAAATATTTAATTTCACACAGACCGTACTAGCGGTACCTGTGACGCATCTATGTAGTTCTAAATGTAAGAAACTTAGAAAATAAAGAGACGAATCAAGAACCACCTAATTTTGAAGTCGTTTATAATATTAAAGAACCGATCAAGTGCAAGTCGAACTCGCACTTGCAGTTTCGACTTTTCGGGTTCTTCATTTGTGAAAATTTAGTTACATATGGCTATCGCGGTTCATGAGACACAACCTATTGTCAGACAGACAGATAGACAGACTGTCTAGACGGGCAGCGGAGTCTTAGTAATAGGGTTCCGTTTTTTTTCACTTTCAGTACGGAACCCTGAAAAATGATTTGAGAAATAGTCAGCAGCGAGCAGTTAATTTTTTTTTTCACATCATTCTATTGACTAAACTGGCTGGTTTCGAATGATAGTATAGGCATATATTAATAATTCAAGTCCTTTAATGAAATAACAAACACTTTTGTTAACAACTGATACTTATCACGTCCCTTCAATTTGCGAATGACAATGGCGAAAACAGCAACAGAATTACACGTACTTATGTGAATTTCGCGATTAAAATATAACCTTTCCTCAAAAGGTTATACTTAAATCATAAAATCATAATTACGTATCACACCATAGGACCTAATACCGTTGGCTAATCGTGTGTGCATATGTATCTCTGCCTACCATTTCAGGAATATGGGCATAACGATATTTCTTTTGATTATAACTATAGATACAGATTAGATATCTATAGATGTTCTCATTGCTGTAATGTAATGGATGTAATCATAATACATCCATTACATTACAGCAATGAGAACATCTTAACATTTTTAAACACGAGCACGTTTGAAAGGTCTTAAAAAATATTCCACTCCAAAGCATCTGCTATAGTAAGTAGGTACGCTCCTAAAGGTCAATGAGTGATTCAAGAGGAAAATTGAAAATCTTACCATTCGGTGAGTAAACTCGCAAATTGATCGGCACTGGCGATATGCCCTTGTTGGAGCCGGTGACGCGGTCCGTCTCAGCTTCGATTTCAAGGCGGACTTCATTGAAGTCAACAAATTTCTTCCCCTTGCAGTGGAGAAACTCCGCATATTCTACAAACAAAAGTGCAGCATTTTGATACGCGTCCATTTTTTTAATGATGACTTTTTTCGCATCCTTTACATATTACTAACTATAGTAGAATGTAGGCTCATTTTAAGCCAATTTTGTTAAAACATAGCTCTCACATCAAGTCTCATCTCTATCCTTGCCTAAAACACAACCGATATGAGTGCTATTTAAAAATTAAAAAAAAACAATTAGATATAAGCAATCAAAACGCGTCCGATTGCTATGTGTCAAAACATCGAATTACGAAACTATCGTTATATTTACGTAAAACAAATTAGTAATTATCAATCCTACTAATATGTACGTTTGTTATTCTTTCACGAAAAAAACACTGGACGGATTTGGATGAAACTTTACAGTTATTAGGTATAGCTTATACATGAGAAAAAAACATAGGTAATTTTTTAACCGACTATATTAAAAAAGGCATGTTTTTACGCAATAAATATTATAAGACGGAAAAAATCTGCCTTATGATAGATAATACATGCGGCCGAAGAATCCGAGAACGGAAAGATATATACCTAGTATAAAATCATTTAATTGGTAAAAAACGCATAGGAAATAGCAGTACTGACATCTGCCTTCGCTCATATTATACTGTAAGTTACATAATAACGCCGCCTATATTAATAGATCCAGTAAATTTCTCATGATTCACTATTTACGAGCAATTAATCTTTGTAAAGAACAATAAATATTGAAAGAGGCTGATTTTTACTGACTTGTATTCAAATTAGTTGACTTTTATTGAAACAGGTTGACTCTTGGTAAAGTCATTAACCTAAAATTGAAAATTATTGTCTCAAACAATTATCCCATGTTTACCCATCAATAAATTTAATAAAAATGGGTATAAGTGACATACTCGTAATGTTGGGTTTCGTACGATACTCATAATATTTGTACGATATTTTTACGCTCCGTACGACATACTATCCAAATTTTAGAATAGTACGTAAATGTATACGAAAATGTTATAATTTCAACCAATTACCTATACCTTTTCTACTAAACATTAATAGGGTATAGTAAGCAGTATAATGCACTTTTGACGCATAGCTTATTTTTTCTGGCACTAACTTTGAAGTTAATCCATCGGGCGCGTTCGAGTATTACGTAACGCAATGTAAGGGTGGGAGGGTCTTGTAAAACGTTACGATCCGTTACAGGGGCAGGAGAGGCCTGTAGAGGCATCGTAACGGTTCGAACAATATGTTACGTAACCTCATTTTGTTAAACTGAATTCAATAGCTACTTCTTGGTACTTTGTGTAACTTAGTTTTGTCTATTTTAGGCAAAAATGTTCATGTGAGTGTTACGTTACGTTTTGAAAAGCACGTTACATTGGTGTGAAGGAGTCAAAAATGTTAAAGAAAAAAAATTAGTTAAGAAATTAAATTTTGTTTAGGCTTACATTACAGTGTACGATATTTCTTACCAATACCAACCTTCACAATTTTATGTACAAAATATTACAACGTGCATAGATCGAATGTATTCGGTTAATAGTGTGACTGAAACCACAGAAACTTCCTTTTTAAAATAAACTTACAGGTGCATTGCACATTTAAAAGCAATTAGGTATGATAAACACATAATATAAATATAAGAACATTTAAAATAAGAATCAAAGTTAATCAATTGTATAAGAATCAAGAAACAATTATTGTAAATGTATTATTAGAATAGTTTCTGTTTTAACATGTGACAACCCTATCTATTGCACTGGAAATCTGTGCTATTCCAGTAAATATACCAAATTGGCGGATGGCAATAATTAACTTAATGCTCCTAATAATGACTTTTAACATTCAAATGACTCACAAGGTGAGGTTCTTAAGTTGTACAAAACTGATAACATACACTTGAAGTTTTCAATGTATATTGCAAAATATAACTTCATGTATAGCTACTATTACTGTGTATTATTATATTATTAGCAATAATTTAAAGTCATAATTATAAGCAAAGAAGAACTATTATTGTGCCTTAGTAAAAAGTAAGAATAGTTGGATTGTTTTAACAAACATTTGTTTAAAGTTTAATATAATCATAATTTTGTATAATTTATACAAGCCCTTAGGGCTAGAATCTTAAATTTCACCCCCAAGGAATGGGAATCTATAAAGAATAGGTAAAGAATTTCGTAAACAATATGTGCGAGTGGAACAGCAAGTATAAGTTAGGTTTAATATTCCTTATTAAGCATGTAAAGTCAATTTATTTACAAAAAGGGCATAATTTCTTTTGTGGACTAAGGCATGGCAACACACCAATTTTTGCTTTACCTAGGAATCTATTTTCCATTTGAGTGCGAAGAAAACCATAGTAGTATTTGAAATTGACAAAACACTAAGAGAGATACAGACTGGTGACAAACAGAAAGACAGTGAAGTCGTAAGTAATAGGATCCCACTTACTCTTTCCCTGTCTTTAGGTCCAGGTTTACTCTTTGAATAAGGAACATTAAGGAACTGATGATCCGCTTTCCTACTTATTCGCTTCCACTTCACATGGTCTTATAGTGAGTGTGTCTTGTTCCTCAAACATATCAAGCCTATTAACCTATTACTTAGGTTGGCACCTTTTACATAAGTAAAAGAGGCCTACTTATTGAAATTTAAATGTTAAATAAATTTATTTAGCATAATACGTATCTCCACCATAATCATATCCACTTTACCTGTATTTCCATGGATGAGTTGCAATATGAGTGGTCTTCGTGTGACAATTCCAGAACCACGGGGAAGGAAGTCCCTGAAAACACAAAAAAATTAAATAATGCTCCATTATTCAGAGTGTGCTGACTGGTAATAAACTGGATATATAAATTTGTAATATATATAAACTATTGAGTCGATTATGTTTTATGACAGTTATAATACCACCAAGTCCATATATTGGATACTGCACACTGGTTCTTATCTGACACTGAACTGGTTACTTCCAGAACAATATTTAAAAATATATTACATCATTTTAAAAATGTAACTCTTTGGCTATAATAGTAGATTAGTTGCCAAGGGCTGTAAGGCATCAATTGCAGCCCGAGATATTTCTTTTTAAGGACGAAATTGAGCTACGCCTTTCGATTTTTAAAATTGATGACTACTCATACGAGGCTGAATAGCGATGCAACCTCTTTGCACATTGCCAGTAAATGTACGCGAACTTTTTAAAAGAATGATTAGTTTTTTATTTTAATTATTTACCGCCCTAGGGCTTTTCTAGCTACATTATTAACCTAGAGCGGTAATCGGTCACTTACAAGCCCCATTTGGGGTTAATATGACCTACTTGCCGAACATGACATATGTAAAAAAAATTAATTTCCTACATGAGATTATCAATTGTATTTTCATCATAGTGTCATTTTGAAAAATGCATGTCTTCGTCGTCATGGATTTTAAATGTGAATAGTGCAATGATTTACGACGATTTTGGCGTCGCCTTACATAAAAAAAGTGCATCAAGCATATTATTAGTTTGACTATTGGAGAGGAACCATCATCCAAAACCTCCGTGTATCACTGGTTCAATTAGTTTAATCATGGACTATGCTTACGGACGAAATTAAAGGTCGCTCTAAAATGCTTGTTGTACCACAAAACATGGATGCTGTGTGGGAATAATTCAAGATCGTCAAGTTACATATCGAGATGCAGAGGAGTCCTTGGGCATGAGTATGACAAGCATACACAGGATACTATATGAAAATTTAGCTTGAAAAAATAAAAACAACCATTAACCTTGGTTATTAATCTACGATCATTCTACTTCATGATAATGCTAACTGTCACAGGTCACCCAAAACAGCTCAGTTTTTGGAAAGTCAAAAGATCGAATTTATGAGTCATCTGCCATACAGCCCTGATTTGGCTTCCAATGATTTCTATTTATTTCCAAATGTGAAGAATAAATTAAGGGATCAAAAAGAGTTTTTGACCCCGAAGGCCTCTTTGTTTCTCTTTAATTGATGAGTTCATGTACCTTTTAGGGATACCTCAATCAGAATGGAAAAAGTGCTATGAAAATTGTTTTCAGCGTATGCAGAAATCCATCAACAAAAACAATAAAACTATTTTAAACAACATTTCTTTGTTTCTTTTTATTCCAGATGAATATAATACTAATAATAATGTAATAAATTAATTTAATAATAATAAATTAACTTTATTTAAATTAAGTCCTTGTTTTATTCATGTAAAAATCACATACTTTCTTTTTTTCATTACTTTCTTCTTTTAGCAAATACCACATCCTCGGAACAATTAACTTACACCTCTCAATCGCAGATCACTTTACTACAACTCACTTTTACAATAAACTTGACTACACAAATTTAAAATATTTTAATGAAAACTAATCTTAAATGATAATTTTAGTTCTTTATATGAGGCTTTCTCAATGTTTTTGAAGTCATGCCTCACTAATGACTCACTATGGCTTGCACTTATATTCAGGCCACCCCTATCCTAAACCTCCCCTATTTTAAGTCTAATATTTATTTTTATAATTATTAAATGTGTTGCCCTCCCACCAACACCTCCTGACCATGGTCCCCAAAAACGCCCTTATCATTAGAAGAGAAACCTGGTTTTAAATGGTCCTCCACTTTTATGATTAACCTTACTTTTGTCCAGTACTCATCCTATTTGTATATCAGATGATATGTGGTCAGCTACCTAATATAGGAAGTTATGACGTGGGTGATACTATTTATACAGAGCGACTGTAATCTCACCTCAAGCACTCAGAAGAAAATCCAATCCTACAAAGTCAAATTCAAATATAAATGTTCTTTACTTTTCATTGTAGGCACTTTCGCATTATTTATTTTTTTGTTTGTGGGTATTCAATCACACTTAGCTTCTATGCATTATCATATTTAAACAAAAACCATATTGTTTTTCACATAAATACTTCTAATTGAAATTATTTTTAAAAGTAGTAGACGGATTTTGCTTATTACATCATCAAGTTTAAGGAGAATAAACAAATAAACAAATCATTCTGTGTATTTGGATTATGCTGATGAATTCAAAATTTTACATTTCAGAAAACCGACATAGCATTTGACTCATATACACTGATTACTATATGACTCATGATATTTAACTGGCAGTCCTTATGACTCTTCTAGGAAAAAGGACCATTTTAAATAATGTAAATATTATTTTTTATATTAATTCAATTTAGTTCATTGCAATAAAAAGTCTTTTTTTCTTTTAAAATTGTTGCTTGAAAGCATAATATTGCTGTAATTGGTAGAATCATACAAAAATTTAATTACTATTTTGCAAACTCCTACCCAAAAACAGTAGTATTGTGCAACTCAATCTAGCGAGACACACTAATAGGAGCTAGCAGATTTTCTAGCTTACCGTGGTGGTGTGCAGTCTTATTCTCCTGGGGACGCTTTGGTTGTTAGGCAAAACATAATATGTTAAAAGTAAATTGTGTCTTGCTTCATTGTGTCGCACAATACTATTGTTTTTTGGCAGGAGATTAAAAATAATTGCTATAACCCAAATTAACAAAAATAACATTTAAATGATATAATAAAAAAGATTATACCAAATATCTCTCACTGACCTGGAACTGATTTGAAAGCTACTTAACTTAAGATTGTTTGATGCAGATTTATTTTTATGACTAATATTAATTTAAAAGTATTATTGAAAACTTGTCAGTTTTCAGTAATATGCTTTTCTAATGTCAAATGTATCCTATGATTAAGTTTGATAGTAGTGATATTTTTGGTAAAAATGGCAAGAACTAGTAAAAATTATATTAAAACCCTTAACTTCTTAATGTCTATAAAAAATGTCAATGACAAATAAAGTAATAAAGATAAAAGTTCTTCTAAAATAACAATCCAACAGTGGTAGTGGAGGTTGATCCTAACTGCTAACTGAGGACATGAATTTGTAGAGAATAACAACAAACAGCTATGATCTTTTGTGAGGGCATTCTAAAGACTTAAATCAAATAACCTGATCAATTAAAATATTTAATGTAATACACAATGGAGTTTTATCATAACTCAGAGGTAAAAAGACTTGATCAAAGAAAACACCTAACAATTTGTTGTGTTTAAGACAGTCTTATCAGTTTCAATATAAAGTATAGTAATTAATTTTAATCAACAGTTAATATGTTTACAATTTACATTATAAATAATGAAAGTTCTTTTATTGTAGACATTTCAGAAAATATAACAATTTTGTACCGAATTTTTCGTCTCTTTTTGTTGCCGAAAAATACTAACTCATTTTTACCAGGTTTTTAACATTTAAAGAATAAAGGCTCTTACTCAAAGCATTAATATGTAAGCTCTGTTTCACCAACATTGATGAAGTGGTATGTAGTGGAGATATATTTGATTTAAAGAACAATGTATCGAATTAAAGCAAGCATAGGCAAGTTTAGGTTTACGGAATGTAAATTAAGACTTGAGCAAAAAAGGGATCGTACATCCTATAGCAGCCGCTGAAAGGATGACTGTGATAAGAATTTAGGTGACAAGATAAAACAACTTTGACGCCTTCAAATTTTTACTTACAGGCGATTCATATACCCATGTTGAATTGCAATTTACAGCTAGTTTACAACTTGATTACAAAATATATGTACATCACATACTTAAACCAAAAAACTTATAACATGTTTTACCGTCAAATGTTGTTATTACAAAGACTGAATAGAAATTGACTAAAGCTAGATATTTTTCTAAGGAACTTGCTGATGCCTATAAAATTTGTAGAATTTACATATAGCACCTGGGTCTTAGAACTTATTGAAGGTATGCTCACCTGCCTACAAAATTTTCTAATACCGAACTTTTTCCTGCGGATTGACCACCAACAACTGCAATTTGCGGAAGGTCCAAAGACATATGTACGCCCATTTGCACAAACGCATCTTGCAGTTTGTTTACAACGGGTATTAATTGTTGCATTCCAAAATTTCCAGCCATTTTTTGCGATATACATTAATTTATTGATTTATCACCATAAAATCACTGATCACTAGTTCATTGTCCGTACTTCACATCACGACAAAAACTAATTTATTTTTCAATATGGTGGTTGGTGGGTGTAAAATCACAGACTATCTATTTACTCGCGTTCCGTGTAACGATCCTAATGTGTCAAATGTCGTATCTTTGTAAATATTAAATTAACATAAAAAAAACAAAATACATATGTTTAAATGTAATTAAAATGTTAAATTTAAATTCAATTATAATATTGATCATTTGAATGTAATGAAATAGTTGTATTATACTTTTTTAATTAATATAAATTATTATGTGAAGTTGCAGTCCGTTCGTCAAAAGCTTATCGTCCACTAATTATAGTTATAGCTGTTATACAACAAAAATAGCGAAAATTGACTCATAAAAGCAACAATAGAACCTAGTAAAAGAGCAATATCAAAGTATATAACCTTTAATAAACTACTAAAGAAAGAATCACGCAATTAAAAGAAGCTCTTAGATCATTACTAAATGATCTAAGAAGAAGCTTGGACCACTGACCAATGGCAAACTAAAACAGAGTTGAGTTGTAGAACACGATAAGTTATATTTTATTTTATTATGGTGTATTTAGTGATTACCTAATAAGGAGATGGATGTCTTGTAGCTAAATTTATAATATAGGATAGGAAGGCCTAAGAGTGCAAAACATATTGTATTTAAATTCAAAATAACATAAAAATTTTAAAGTTCCAAAAAACCCCCCTCCCCTGTGGTTTCGCCATGCGAGTCGTGCGATACATATCGGCCGGCGGCCATTATTCGTTTTAATACCAATTACAATTTTAAATTCGTAATATATTTTGAATGGATTGTCCGATTTGAATAAAATAAAAAGTAATTGATAGCTATTGAAACAATCTTGCTCAATAAATAGT
>DVZL01002881.1:0-14761 GCA_018236625.1 Lasaia peninsularis
ATTAAGTCGGACATTACACATTACTAAAATTAAACCATTAAACATAAACCTAATGCATGCACAAATATCACATATAACTTATCTTTATCTTATATAAGCACAAAAATTAGCTATTACAAATATCAAAAAATATTTTATGATCATTTTTTAAATTAAATGTTAAAATATTTACACACCACATTGTGGTAGAATATGTTGGTATAATTAAAAACTTTTGTCTTGTTACAATTTTTAAGCACATCGGCGAATAATGCATTTTCACTTCATTTCATTTCATTACATACCACTTGCATAGTTATTTATCTTCACTAACTGTAACTATAAAAAATATATAACTATAAAATCTATCATTACTTCTAGTTCCTTCAATTTTTTTATGAGTTCCAATAATTTATCTACTAAAATATTATAGTATTTGTACTCAGTCCGCTATCTTATCAATATGTAGAAACAGTGCTTCCTTATAAGAAAGCGGAAATATGATTACTATTCAAGTTTTATTTCAGATATTTTAATGCTTCCTTAATTACTTATCCAATAAATAGAACTTCCATTTAATTAATTGTTTTTTGTTAGACTGTTAAAGAGATTAATAACTTTGTATTATCAATTAATTCACTTAGTAATTATAATTTGAATTAATCACTTAAAAGTGTTATTTTTTATATTCAGATAGTTAATGGCTTAGTATATCAACACAATCGATCTCATCTCCTACATCATCAGAGGAAGGATATTTTAGTATCCAATTGTTAAATAGTATATTTTAATTAAATATCTTTGCGAAATCAAAAAGAAAAAAGCATCAACATCTTATGATTTCCTTTAATCGCGTATTGAATCGCGTAGTTTGTTCTCTGTCCCGTTAGTACTTGCTACTGTTGTGTTTCTGAAATAAAGGTTAACTTACATGCGTAAAACTCTACAACATACTAATGCTACATTTAAAAGGTATAGACAGCATGAATTTCAATCCACTAGGAATTATGGCATGTTTCTTTGCTTTATTTAATTAAAAAAAAACAATGTCTTCGAATAAAATATGTTTAACGTTGTTGGTGTGGCAGTACTGTAAGGCGGTCGATATTCATTATTTCCATGGTAGAATGCCCGCAACCCTTATCAAGAGAAGACGCCCGTTTTTTCTCGGTTTTCCCAAATAATTTATTTAGCGGCCCGCCGTCAATTTATCTCTGTGGGAGCTAATTTCGCGTCGGCCCGGTGGCTGGCTGGCGCATGTAGTAATTCAACAAATTGCGCGTCCTGCTGGATTTATGTGCTCTCGTAGTTGACGGAGTAGCTCTTCTTTCATTGTTCTTGGTGGTATTCACGCTGGACATCTGAAAATAGAATTTCGAAACATAAGACTTTGTTGTTGGGTTCGTTGACCCGTAATCTAAATATCAATAAACATGGATATATAGTTATTGAAAGTCTGATACTTTTTAATAATATTTTATAGTTTTAAGTTACGTATTTTTTATTGTATAAATATGAACTTCTATTCTTTTAGTGCCTAACAATGAATATAAACATTATAAGCTAGCCTGTTTTAGAGTAATCCTACTGTATTATAACCCTTATCAAATCTTCTAGATTAGGTAGGTAAACAGGGTATAGATAGAATAAGGCTATGACGAAAAAAAAGTACGTTAAAGTTGAAATATATAAAATAAAAATTAATGAATTTATAATTAAAAAAACAATGAAATCAAGAATACCTTCTCTTATTTCATAATACTTATATGTGTACACGAAAAAACACGACTAGTCTCTTCATCTTGTTGATTACTTTTCCGACTCATATGTAATTGTTATTCCCAGTAAGAGAGGACTTGAAAGAACGAGATGTATTACTTCTAGCTACAAATTGAATATACAGCACTTATTCTCTGGCATTACAACACAATGTTTCCTTTTGTTTGTACAAGTATAATAGGCTTATCTACAATATATTCCATTTTATTATTATAATATTAAAAGATTTTCCCTGTGTTGTTTCGGGTCCCCTGTATAGAATAGACTATCTGCCTTCCTACCAGTCAGCTCGTAAGAGGCGAGCATAGGTCAACTGGGTTACTACCAACTTGACCAGTGGTGGTCAGTGATGGATTTACGCATAGGCCCGTGAAGCCCGAGTCTAGGGCGGCACGATTTGGAGGGTGGCAAAATTTTCAAAACGTTAACATTTTGGAGCTAAAATTTATACTAAATTTTTTTGAAAAAACATCTCTCATGTCTATAAAATTTTGTTCGTAAAAAGGGCGGCGTATCAGACCGGGCCTAGGGCGGCAGTAAGCCTAAATACGCCACTGCTGGTGGTTGAGTACTGTGCAGCGACTCGCCCGGGTAGGGATCTACTGCCGCGCCTATTCCTGCCGCCATAATGACATATTCGTGTTTTAACCAACCGACCACAGACAGTGACGCACCTATAACATCTATGATGTCTATAGGCCACAGTTGTCTCTTACCATTAGAAAATACGTTTGCTTGTTCGCTGCTTTATCCCATAAATAAAGAAAAACGTTGGTGGATTTGTACATAATAGTAAAAACGCTATACCTACTTAGAGATATCAAATATGATAATTTTTATTAGATTAAAATAACTCCGCAATGATAAAAATCAATCGTCATCTAAGATAGATATCATAAACACCATAGATGTTACCGTCGCTATGTTACTATGTTACCCTTTTCTAATATGCTTCAATTTCTTTTAGGATTCTAAATTGAGTGTATACTATCTTACTTTTGATATCGAAATAAAACGGCTAGCATTAATGCTATGACAGTAGACATAGAAAAGAAGATGTTATCAATCGTCCTAGACTTCACTATAATAGGAATACACAGGTCATGGAACTAAATAAAATATTGCTTGATAGAAAAATTTTATTAAAAATATTCAAACTTAGACTGTACTAGACTTACTGATATCAAAAGTAAAAAGTACCTTCACGCTTATTATCCCTGAACAGGTAGGCAGAGGTATGCTAGTAGTAAGTCCTGTAGATATACTAGAACACCCACGATTAGCCAAGGTACTAGCGCCCTGATGTGATAGGTGGCAAGCCTAATGCATCTCGGGCACATTTCAATCCCAAACAATGTAATGCTCATTTAGAAACATCTGAAAAACATTTACGAAAAGTTGCCCGACCTGGGAATTGAAACCGGGACTTTGGGCGACTAACGGTTTTAACGTGCAACAGCCGTATTGTTACACCACAGAGATATAAAACCTATTAGTATAAACTACAAAAAATCCCTCATAGTTGTCTCCGTTCACTAGAATAAGATTCGAAATGTTCAAATATGTTCACAAAAAGATTTCCTTCTATTAAAAAATGTATAGAATAATAAATCTCCTTATCTTCATTATCTCGACAAAGCCCGGGTATCAGTGCAAATTACATTCGAAAAGTCGAAGCAAGAAATCTTACTTTCCGTCCGATAGTAATAAAGGAGAAAGAGGCCTTCCGAATAATTGATACTAGATTATACTATCTACTTAGCTCGACTTGATAAGAATGGTTTTTTTTTATTTATTTGAAAAAGTGGGAGAAAGAAGAGATTTTGAAGGTCCAAGTTTAATTAGAAACGTTGACTGCCTCTTTGGTTGAGGGGTTATCATAAGTACCTAATGACATTGACTATGAGGTTGGGTTCGATTCCCGACGAGGGCAGACATTTAGGTGTCAATTTAAGTATTTTTATGTATAATTAGTTTAGAATAATGGTTTCGTACAATAAATACCATGAGACATAATGTCATTATATGTCATCATTTCCGAATGCGAATTCTAAATTCGAAATTCAAATTTATACCGGTTTCTTTTGGAAAAGTTTGCTTTCAAGGTTTTGTCCATTTTATTGGCTAACTATATAAATATTTTTTGCTGTTTATTGTATAAAGTTACACAGTTAATGTAGATTCAAATAGTGTTTTCTTTCTGCTGACTGTAGATGGGTAGACAGTCGTCCTCTAGCGCCCCAGCTCCGCGAGTGGCCAATATCAGACACAGAAAAACTACATAGAGCTGTTGCAACATTTTTTTCGAATAAAAATCTCTGAAATAACGCAAACTGATCTAACTTAAAAGTGAGCAAGTTACATGATTGTATTATGGGAATAGGAATACTGAAATAGATAAGGGATTAAATTTAATAAACAACCAGACTCGAAAATACAAAAATATAGATTTACTCAACACACAAATGGCTCGTCGGGAATCGAAACCGAGCATCGTGGTTACACGGTTGCGTTAGATGTGTATGTTAACCACTCTTTGGTCGAGGCGTGGGTGGATAAAATATTTGATTGTTTGTATCGAGCAGACTTTGGCCTATTTAAAAATAGCTTTTACAATTAGAATCCTACATTACCCTTATATTAATACCCGTGTCAAGCTAGGAAGCGCCGCTTGTGAAATATACCTACAGTTTTTGCAGATAAATAAATGTTTTCTTTTTGCTGACTGATGAAAGGCTAGCACTTTAACCAATAGATTCATCATCAGCGTATTAGACGCAAGAAAACGGCACCTTGTCGTTATAACCATATCTTGTTCTCAAATTAAACAGAAAATTTAAAACGTTTGTTTTTGATTGCTATGAAAATTTGTTTGTTACTATCCAAAAATTGCGAAAGACTTAAAAAGGTCTTGAGAAAATTATTTTATTTAAATCTGAAATCTAAGTTTTATTTAGATAAGAGTTGTTAAAAATAAAACTGGTCTAGTGCGAGTCGTGGGTGCATAAATAATATGTACTGCCTATTCTTTCGGAGATATAAGAGTTACAATTTTTTTTATCACACATTTTGAGTTTCATAATATATTAAATAAATAAGGTGCTTCTCTAACAAATACTACTAAATCTCATAGGTATGTTATTCTACAAAAAAAATCTTTTTGATGGCTTCTATGATAATGTCTACCTAATCTAGGAGATTTGATAAATGCAGCAGAATTTTTGAATTAGTTTCTTATTAGGATTCCATTCCCAAAGGGTAATAATATACGAACTAAGACTAACTAAGACTTCGCTGTGGGGCTGTCTGACTGTCTATCTGTCTGTTTGTCTGTCACTAGGCTCTATCTCAAGAATAGTGATGGCTAGAGAGTTGAAATTTTCTCAGATGGTGTATTTCTGTTGCAGATATCACAAAAAATACTAAAAACAGAATAAAATAAATATATAAAGGGTACTCCCATACAATAAACCAATTTTTTTCGTTTTTATAGATAACTAGCTGTGCCCGCGACTTTGTTCAGGTTTATATTAAATTAATTTATTTTATACCTTTCTAGACTAAAAATCAGCTGTCTGTCGGTGAAAGTCTCTTTCAAATCGATCCAGTCGTTTCAGAGATTAGTTAATACAGACAGACCGACAAAAATTCAAAATAAAATGTTTTGGTATATACACCTTGTAAACAAATGCATTTAGTAAGAAGAGGTTATTTTAATATTACATACAGACACTGCAATTTTATTTATTTGTATAGATACGGAACCCCACGTGCGCGGGTCCGGCTCGCACTTGGCCGGTATTTTGCATCAGAGTATTAATCTTTAATCTTCTCCCTGTTTTTTTTACCCATTTATGTGGTAGTTGATTTTAACCGCTTCATATGATGTCCATGGTCTTTGTAAATCAGCATATGCAAAGCGGTATAGCAATAAATCTAGCAGGTCTTGCTCGTTCTCGCATCATGTTACATCTTAATTTCAGTGCCGGCTCGACGGAGCCTGCTAGCGAGATACGGCTTTTTATCAAATTCGCTTTAACAATTTACTTTTCTACGCACACGGGTTTTCTCGCACACATTACGATTTTAAATTTTTCTCCCTATAAATCATTTGGATCGCGCACCTCTCGATACTCTCTGCCTACCAGGCAAGGGATCTGGCGTGAAGATATGTGTATAAATCATGTTGTCTACATTACCGAATGCTATTTAACAGATTGGATTTTGAGTTGTTTTCGTGAATTTAAAAAACAAAATAATTTAATAATATTTTTAAGTATTTTTTTTTACATGAATTAAAACAATTATTTCGAGTTTATCCATCCAGCTTACACATTTCTGTTGCCTCTATAAGAAAAATAATAAAATAAAATAAATAATTAAATGAAATTATTTGCAGCAAACGTGATTTTAACGGATTTTGCAAATAGGGCCAGTCCGATTCGTACTTGGCAAGATTTTCAGTATATTCAATGTACAATAAATACATGCAATGGCTCTGATATTATAATATTATGTGAATTTATATTTGGTATTCTAATAAAGATTTCTAGATATAATGGACTTCGTGATTCCGAATATAGGGACAACATGCTTTTGACATCGATATCGCTATGGCGAAGGAATGTATATCATTGACTTCATTCAAAAACTTAATTCAATAAAAAGTATTTTAGTGTTATTTATTAATTAATATTTTATTAAAAAGTTATTACTCGCCGCTCGTTGGCTTTACAAAAATAAGTAGCACTCAAAAATAATATTAAAAAATGCACATTAAAAAAATGACGTGTAAAAACACGTCATTTTTTAAAACAACTCAATGTATAAAAAACAAACATCGCAAAGTTCGGTATATTTATTTCTCGCATTGTAAATTTTATTTTTAAATTTTATTCATTATGATTGGCATTATATTAATTTCGCTTTTCCTTTTGTTTCAGGTGGCCGTCGAATGTTTAGTGCGCTTTGGTAGGTGTTAGGTACGATCTGCACTTTCCGAATTTTTGTAATTGACCTGTTTCAAATGCCTTATGTAAAATGCTACTCAAAGAATAATCATATTTTTTGACCCTAAAACATTCTTAATTGAAATCGTAGATTACTATATGATTAAGGAAATGAACAAATAAAATCATCGTTTCTTTTTTAAACATGCTTGTATTTATAATAATTAATAAGACAAGTACAGATTTCTTCAACATCAGTTTTATTTCTTTGCAACTTATACAATTGTAACGTGCGTGTAATAAATTTAAATAAAATATTAGATGTACCTAATACCGCATTTGACTATTTTGAGTATTTGTTTTGCAATTCATAGAATTAAAACATAATCGGAAAGTGTAGACCTCCAATTAAATAATAAACACTAAGTAGAAGCTCGCTCCAACTATCAAAATACCTTATTATTTGCTTGTTAAATCGTATAACCGTTTGATGTACACGTGGGTACAAGAGACCCAGGCTTGACGTCGCGAGATCAAGATATCAAAGTTGACCATCGAATAAATTTTTGTGCCAGCCCACACGAACGCTTAGGCAATCGACTGCTAGAGATTTATTGTCAAAATTTCCCGTTAGTAACGCTTACCGAGCACACTCCGCGTATCACTATTTCACAAATAAAAGAACCGGTTGCGATATCATCATCCACTATAAATTATATGAAACTTGTATGAAAAATACACGTTTTGGTGACCGCTTATTTATCGCTTAGCTTGAGTTATACCTATGCATATTTTTAATCTTGACTGGCTATTAAATACACGTTTCTATTAATATTCATTAACTTCTGTCAATATGAAATTCAAAACTCAGCAAGGGCATAAATTTTCTTTTTTCTGATAGATACGGAATAGTACGAAAGCGAGATGGGGTCGGGTATTGAGACATAGAGTTGCGAGATTGGCGCTATCAGCTTGATCTGCTATCGGTTCCATCGGTACGGTGGCTATTCCACACTAGGAATAGGTCGAGTTCCCGCGTTGTTCTGCCACGTGATATATTGTTCCGCATCTCCCTGAATAAATCTTGAACGCCTGCTGAGGTACACGGGACATGGCCGCCGCAGCCTCGAGCTTCAAATGGAATTGTGTTTTTATTTATCGTGCGAATTGTGCCCCAGTATCGTCCATTCGATATCGTAGCTATCGCAAAATTGTTGGATCGATCCCGCGATTCAAATCCAGCTTATGTTACTATTACGTGTAAATGATTTATCATTTAGATTTACGCTGCGATTTTCAACAAAAACAGTTTTGATACAACGCAACGTAGTAAAGCATTCAAGTTTTAATGTACTCTAAACTTTATTAGATTGTAATAAACTGAAAATGTACAAATTGAATGTATAGTATTGCTTGCCAGAATCTTTTTAATAATTCATCAATTTATAAACACCTTCATTTTCGTAAAACGCTTTATGAGAGATTGATTGTTAAACTTAAGCCAACCGGTTTTTTGCTGTTATGATCAAGGTTTTACAATTACAAAATAATTTTCAGGTTAAACATAAAATATTCAAAAGAGAAATAATTAATCAAACGAACACAATTAAATTGTCTAAAATTATATTACTTTTAGATTTTAAATAACGATGCTTGAGTTAAACCGATTTGCTTAAGATAATAAATTAATTATAAAGTGAATTATGGAAAAAAAAACTAAAAAAGTGTACATAGAAAAATAATTATGCCGATGATAGAGGGAGTCCATCAATTCGTAGGCATCGGGGATAAATAATTTGGCAATATTGAATGTACCTAACACGTTGACTGTAACTGTTTAATTTTAGTCAAATATTATTACTTAATGTGGTCTTGAAGGCCGTAAAGTGATGCAATTGGTTTTTATTTTATTTACAAAAACATCATACCATTTACAGTGAACGTGTGAAAATCCACTCAATGTAAATATTTAAGGATTTATAGTATAATAAAGTACTTGTAGTAGTTTTTAATAAAACTGATGTACAACGTCTGTATACGTAAACAAACTTTTGATACCGATTAAACACTTTGTTACTGGTGTGACTGAAAATGTTAATGGACTGAACAGTTTATAGCAGCTGTTGTTTATTATTTGTTTTGTACCAAGTTGTTTTTTAAATATAAAGTAATATAAATTCGGTTGTAGCTAAAATAGTTGCCTCCTTATTATGAGTTTCATTGTGGATGCACATGTACCTTTGCCTACACCTTCGGGGATATGGAAGTGACAATATTTTATTTATTTATTCGTCTTATAAGTAATAAATAAATTTTGATTGAAATTGAAAAGGCTATGTATTACTCTGAAAGACTCATTAGTCTCATAAAACATATAACTCATAGAAACGAATTATTAATTTATATATACTGTCCTAGGAAAGTAATGTTTCTAATATTACTATATTTCAATTCTTTTTATAAATAACCAGTACAACAAATAAGAAATATAAAAAATATAAGTACTAGAAAATGTTATTTCATTAAAATTAATACCGGATTTTTCTATTAGAATTTCAAGTTGTTCTAAGATTAGTTCAAAACCGGTTCATGTAAAAATATGTTAGATTCAAAATCACTTTATAAAACATATATTTTGATCTCGTAATAAGTTTACAAATAACGTTTATATTGTTATAATATATTTTTATTTTATAACTACTAGTTGGTCGAGTGTGTATTTACCTTACTCTGTGAGTTATTCGGAAGTTCTGGATTTGATACCCAGGTCGGGTCTCTCTGTATTTCTTATATATGTTTTTATCATTACCAACAGCAGTATGAGTATATTATTTACTTATTTTGGGTTAAGGTCATTTCGTGTAAAAAAAAACGTTCTATTATTTCATATTATTGTTAAGCATTTAATACGTGCAAATAATAAGAACAATATTACTTTTTGTTTATTAAGCATGATTTTAAATTATTACATGGTCACACCAGGTGTTTTAATACGTAAAAAAGGCTTTAGTGTGAAAAATATTCCATTTTTAGTCGATAGATTAACTTATACTAGCTTACTTTTAGTCACTTAAAAAATGACAACAATCAAAACTAGTTGTGCCCAGTATACGAGTAGGAGTTAAATTATAGTAAAAGTAATATAATTTATTTTAAGATACAGTAGCTGTAATATTTTTGGATTCCTATAAACATATACGTAATATTTCTCTTCTAATTTTAGGATAAGACAGAAAAAATTGGTCGTGGTTCTTTCGTTTGCTTTTAGTTCATAAATATAAAGTGCCAAATGTCACATTTTTTTTGATTTAAGCTTATCCTTAAGTCGACTCATCGTTATGAAAGTTCCTCAGTTAAGCCGTAAATAAAAGTAATAGTTATCGTTATTCTCCGTATTACAATTCGATATAGATGAAAGAATCTACGTCTAAATTTATTCGTTTATATAAATGTAAATATTATAAATATAATTTTATTTATACAGTTTTAATAAAATTAATTTTATTGACTAAGGCTGTAGTCACACAGCGCGTGGCTTGCGCGATCTTGTACGTAGTACGTGTTTGCTTCGTTGCCAGCAACGAAGCAAACATATATATTAGACGAAATACATTCAAACTATTTCTTACATGGCCCACCGTATCATAAACAATATGTTATTATATAATAATTAAAAGTCATACAACTAAGCATAGTTCTGTTAATATATCACAAATTTAAAACTTATAATCAAATTAATGCAGTTTTGTAGTTGGTATATATTTTTTTGCATATATCTAAATTTAAAAAGTGATTATTATTGTTCTTCAACATTTCAGAGCTTTTGCGCTTGATTTAAAGTTCAATTTATATCATAATTTGCTTCAATCAGTTTAAGTTGTTCGTACTGTAAGTGCCCTGATATATACTGCTCAGTATTAATTGCGTAGAAGGCTAACCGCTTTGGAGGCGGACAATTTTTATAGGGGCACTACTAAATCAACACATACAAACAAAATGAAGAAATCAATGCCAAAATCATTAAGTTGTACTTATTGATATAGTGTTTTATCGCAGGGAGTACACACTCGGGAGTAAATTAGCCAATAATAATTTTCCCGTACGCGCATACAACGCGCGTTTATTTATAAAACAAACGCTCCGTGTAACTGCAGCCTTATTCATTATTTGTGAATAGCTTTTAATTTTTCGTAGTCACTTGAAATGCTTGTATTCGTATACAATTAATTTTATAAGTTTACCATCGTTAATAACATTTATTTAATTTATTGGAATCGTGCTCATGAATACGTAAATTTTGTCCTTAACAAGCATTTGTCATACGTAAATAGGTAGGCCCAATTTATTGTAATGTATCATAATTAAGATTAATAATAGTAATAATAAAGAGAATTACTTAAAAAGGGGATTCTAGTTAAAACAATTTAAATGTTTGTGTTTTATGATTGTCCTTGT
The DNA here is from genome assembly GCA_018236625.1 of Lasaia peninsularis. NCBI lineage: Eukaryota > Metazoa > Arthropoda > Insecta > Lepidoptera > Riodinidae > Lasaia > Lasaia peninsularis. The sequence goes on from DVZL01002881.1 coordinate 11,163, forward strand.
GTGATGCTGTGTAATATTATGAATATATTATATTACTTATAGATATTCTGTGAACGGAAAGCGGTATTATAATTTTTTTGTACAATATCAGCTACAATGCGTCGGTGCATGAATCTGCATAAATAAAAATTCTGTTACAGCAAAATGTTTTTTTTTTAATTTTCATTTTTATTTAGTTTAAGCAGATGATCAAGAGATAAGCAAAATCGCCTCTGTGGTGTAATTGTTTTTTTTTTGATACGGACTATCTTGTTGCTAACCGAGTGGTTCTTACAACTTCACCGGACTTTAACGGTGTAATTGTACAACTTTCGCCTGTAAAGGCCGTTAGCCGCGTAGGGTCCCGGGTTAAATTCCCAAGTCAGGCAACTTTTGTTTAATGTTTTTCAGATTATTATTATTATATCAAATTGCCCGGCATTTTAATGGTACCTTGGCTAATCGTGAGTGTTCAAGTATATCTATGGACTTACGAATCGTAAATATACTAGAACACCTCTGCCTACCTCTTTGGGGATAATAGGCGTGAAATTACTTTTTTCCCCTTTATCTCGCCTTATCATAACTTAATATTTATAATCTTAACTATTCCGGATTACATAACATTAATGCCTTTTAGGGTTCCGTACTCAGAGTGTAAAAACGGAACCCTTTTACTAAGACTCCGCTACCATCTGTCCGTCTGCCTGTCTGTTTGTATTGTCATTAAGCTGTACCCCATGAATGGTAATGGTCATAGATGATGTATTTTTCTTGCTGCTATAATAACAAATACTACACATGCAGAATAACGTAAACATTTAAAAGGAATCCCATACAACGAATGACTTAATCATTGGGTCAAGAGATGTTAAGAGGGTGGCAACAGCAGCGAGTCCATAATATATTTTCAGTACATTTAGTTATTTTATCGCTCAATATATTTTCAGTATATTTAGTTATTTTCATTTTAACATAAACAAATAATATGAGGTTATTTGATTAAAAAAAGGAATTTTCTTTACTGCCTTTTAAAGATAGATACGGTATAGAATCCATCGGGTGCCAGTTCGACTCTCATTTGGCTAACTTTATTTAGTTTGGATTTTAATAGAAGCTGCACTAGATTGAATTGAAATTGACCACTGCTGGTCTCTCCCGGGTAGGGATCCACCGCTTTACCTATTCCTGCCGCCATAATGACATTGTCGTGTTCCAGTCCGGAGGATAATATAGCCGGTAGACTTGCACATAAGGTCTAACAGCCCCACTACAGAGCAGCGGCGCACCTACAATATCTATAGGACACGGTTGTCTCTTACCACCAGGAGAACCGTTGCCTGTTCGCTGTATTATGCCATACAAATATATAATTACAGCTATTATGAAAGAAGCTATTATCGTTGCCTCAGATTGGTAACACACCGATAACACTTTTGATGACTATGTATGTTTATTCGATTACTTATTCAAAATAAGTTAATAATTATAAACTTACATGTTGATCTGATTTTACTTTTATCATTAGTCTAAGTTCATAGATACTAATGCAAAAATACTAAATATTACTAAAATTATTACGTATATTTAATATTCTTTGCTTATATGTATGATAGAGAGGAAAGATTAATGATTACTTGTTCCAAGTCAAGTAGGTATAGAATAGTTCATCTGCCTTCCTACCTACCTACATATTTGAGTAGAAGTTTGCTGGGTCACATCCAACAAAACCATTAATAGTAGAGTGCTATGCAAACAACTAGCCCGAGTAGGGATGCATCGCCTTACTAATTGTTGCCGCCATAATGACATTGTCGTGTTCCGTTCTGGACGGTTCAGTAACTGGGAGACTTGGACATTAAGTTTCAAGCCGCGGCCATAGAATAACAACACACTTTTAACATCTATGGTGTCTCTTATCATCAGGAGACCTGAATGTTTGTTGGCTGTATCTACAAATTTCAACAAAAATCTACCTCAAAAAACGCTGAAACAATTGCCGTAGAAATTATATTATATGACCACTTATTAATAGTCAAAGATCCGACTGTCGAGTTGTGTAGTTATCGAGTACACGCTAAAAATTACATTTTTACATATATTCACGATTAGGAGTTGGTGTATATATCTACTAGGTTACCAATCAAAATGTGTGTAGTATTTTACTGCCAGTAATCCTTACTTGCGGCCAGATTTAATTAGTTACATAGAAAAAAAGGATTAAATTTAATATATAAAAGATCAACATACGTTAAGGTGGTGTAAATATATCGAAATCATACCTATTTATACCTGGCGTCTAAAAGGTGCGACCAAGTGCGCAAAGGCAGCTATGATTTTCCTAAGTCTTTTTAGCTATTGCCATGAACTAAACGATATTTTTCAGAACCTGGTAAATCAAGTATTTACCATAAAATCAATTAATAATGATTTGATTAAAAATACTACCGGCCACATTTTGACTGGCAACCTGGTAGATATAACTGTGTCGCCAGTGTAAAAGGGTTAAACTGAAGTTTAGCCATTATTTGGAGTTTTTTACGATGTTATCATTTTCATGTAATAATATTTAATTTTTTTATAAAAATAATATGTAAATTATTTATTTTTGACTGTTGCTGTTAACGGTCAAAAATAAATAACTTAAATATTTAAAGTAGAAAGTTCACATTTTAAACCTTTTCTTTGTCGCTGTGTAAAATTATGGAATTTGAGTTTAACCTCTTTACACTGGTGGTACAGAAATTATTAGACTGATTTAGTTTATTCTTGACCGTCGGATAATACGCGAGCTATTTAGTAGTGGAATGTCAACCCTTCTTTTTTGTTCTCGCAGGGGAAATGCTAGTAACGCACGACCGGGCCACCAAAGCGGCCCGAGTGTGGGACTCGCAGACTACGACATTGCTGCCCTACCCACTAAAACTCCTGCGGAGTCTGCCTCCACTGTGCTGTGGTGACTCGGTGGCAGGTACGCTTTCGCATTCGTCCGCCACCGTGTCAGCACCTGCCAGCCCCGCTGGCAGTCACCCGAGAGCCAGGGCCGTTGCGGCTCCGGCAACGGCTAGGTAGCGCGCGGTGAACACGATGCCACGCTCACAACCTCGGGCAGAGCCCCAGGCCTCTTCACGGGGGATGCAGGAGGGCTTGATACGCCCTCCGTCGTACCCCCGTGCGTCTCCGGCGGATCGGGTCCGAGTCGGCCGCAGCCTCCCTCGCCCTCTCCGCCGCCTCCTTCTGCGAGATCACCTCCTCGCAGAAGGAGAGGACAGCTGTCCAGGACTCCTCGCTGCCGACCATAGCGTTGGCTATGGTCGGGAGGGAGATGTCCTGCCCGATGGCGTCGCGTAGGACACGCCGCTGCTCGACCCAGGCCGGACAGTCGACCAGGGTGTGCTGCGCCGTGTCCTCGCCGTCCGCACAGTGGTGGCACTCGGTTGTCGGCTCGCGTCTAGCTATTTTACACAGGTACTTTCCGAAGCATCCGTGCCCGGAAAGCACCTGCGTCAGCCGGAACGTGAGCCGTCCGTGCCGCCTGTCCAACCAGCGCTTGAGCACCGGCCGGACAGCCTCAACGGTCCAGCGGCCGGCCGTCGGCTCGGCCAGCCGCTCCGTCCACC
>DVZL01002882.1:0-14761 GCA_018236625.1 Lasaia peninsularis
CGCGTGATTGGAAATGTCAAACTCAAAAAACCCAGTACAAATTTTTCACTTTGACATTTCTAATCGCGCGAAACGACGCGATCGCGTCGTGACGATAGTGCATGTTCTAACCCCCCTAATCCCTTTTGCAACGATGAAGCCGGATGGTTTTAAGCATTATGAAATAAAACCAAACCAAATATTTTTACTTTAACGTTTTTCCATGTATATATTTGGGAGCAGATTTACCTACTAGATATATTAAAAATGCGCGTAATGCTAATTGACCTCAGGCTTAAAGATACTATTTTGTATTTGAAGGGCACTCTTAAGTTATATTTATTACTAGCTGTGCCCGCAACTGCTTCCCCGTTTTTATTTAATTATTTTATTTTATACATTTGCAATAAAAGCAGCCCAGTTTCAGAGATTAGCGCGTACAAATAGACAGACAGAAAAATTCGATAATACTGTTTTGGCATAAGTATGTACCTATTATAAAAAATACATATATGCATATAGTAAAAAGCGATTATTTAAATATTACATACCTACAGATACTCTTATTTGAATTATTTATATATAAATTAATTACAACGAAAAATAATTAATGACAACCTTATACAGAAAAAATAAAAACAATAGGAGATGTTAATATATTTATTGTACGTAATAGAAAACAAATTCTACAATTTTTGTTTTATTTTAACTTATGAAATAATTGCGACTTAAATTGACGAAATCACATAACTAACAGCCTAATATTTGTACCAAAATGATATTAACAAAACTACTAATTTGGTAGTTATTAGTTACCATAAAAGTGGAGGTTTAAATTGATACACTAACTAATATATTTAAAAAAAGAAATAGTATGTACGCCATTTATGTAACAACAAAATATGGCGGCGAGCTATCAGCTATATAAACAAGAGTTCTTATGAATATTACAGATTTTGTCTAACAAAGTCATAAAGGATAGATAATTCTTAATAAATGATTCAAAACTCTATTAGACTTCTTAGCTTAAGAAATTTAAACAACTTTTTGGAGGTACTCGTCAAAGAGGTATAGAGCGAGAGAGAGGTCTTGACCGTTGTTGGCTGTGATGAAGTTCTTGAGATCAGAAGTGTGGCCAGCCAAGTTTCTGACGGTTTTGGCTTGGTATTCGATGAATTCCTCTTCAAGATATTGTGAGATCTATAAAAAATAATTTCATTGTATCTAATCCATGTATGAACATGAAACCTTATAAAATTAAATATAAATACATATGTATTTAATTGTATGGTGCAACTTAAGGCCACAATTTTTTTGTCTATACCCGGTTTACGATTTGAGGGATAAGTAGCCTGGGAACTTGCTCAATGTTGGACTTAATCTCAGTTTATGAGGCACCATTATCACTACTGGTATCTGTAGGTGATGTCTATTCCTGATCGCCTTTGTGCTCTTAGTAGAAAATAAATAACAGCTACATGCAACAAAATTGTAATATTCTTCTAAATAAACTACATACTACTGCTACTGGTAAAAATGCGAAAGTGCGTTTGTTTGCCTCTTTTTCACAATAAAATGTTACAAAGTAGTATAATAATTATTGCACATGGAGATAGTAAGGAATTTAGTTACCTCTTGGGAGTTAGTATTGTCGGCTCATAATTGTGTGTGTGCATATGTATATCTGATAAACCCTTTAAGAATATGGGCATCACGATATTTTTTTTGAATATGTTTACCTCTTCAAAAGTAGTAAAGAGCTATAATAATAACTTTAATTTGTAGTCGTAATTGTGGCAACATCTAGTTTTTTATGAATTAGAAAGTTAATGATCAAGCCCACTTATGAAGGATAACTCTCCGACATATAAAATAATATCCTTATGAATGTTGTCTTCTTCTACTTGATATAGCTGAGATCTTTACTTATAGAAATAACTTACCTCAGCATCATGAGTTGTGTGATGGTTGGCCTCTTTGTGAATGTAGAATGCTCTTTCAGCAATCTCTTTCTGTGTATCTAGTGCATGGGCGAGGGACTCTAACTCGAATAGCTCAATGGTGCTGTTTCTACCCTCAACCTCTTGAGTGCTACGTCTGGTGAAGTCCATCATTCCACCTAAAATGCAACCAAATTATTGTAATATAACAACCTAACCTAAGTTCGTCTATGTGATTTAATGTATTTTTTATATAAATTAACACTATATAAACAAGTTATTGACAGACATATTTAAATAAACCCTTTTAAAACTTTCAGCAAGCCCTACAAATACATGTTCATAAAGGATACCATATATGTACATGAAAAAACATTACCTTAATTCCACAATCGCAATTATGAGGGTATCTATCAAAACTGTACATTAGGTATTGGTATAACTGTCCTGTAAAACTCCTTATGGTGAAAATTTAAAAACAAATGAAGATTAGCTTTTTAAGCTATATTCCCCATACATTTTTATCAGATTAAATTGTGAATTTTGACCACTCTTTGGTAGAGATTAGTAAAAATACAGCATTAAAATCAGTCTAGTCAGTTAAGAGTAATTACAATGTATATTATCACATAGACTGAAGAAATTTATGTTTATATGACCAACCTCTTGTTGTGATATGTTTGATAATATCAATAGTCTTTTCCCAGCTATCGTCAGCTAATTTCCGGAACAACTTGCTGAACCCTTGACGGTTGGTTTGATAGTTGTTATAATAAGCAGCTGATAACAAGTACTCATATGATCTGCGCAGATGGAGATTGGCATATGCCTGCATTTCACTGCCTACATTGCCATGGCGTCCATAGTTAGCATAGATTGCATTACAACTGGGCAGGGCTGGAAAATAAGATTTGGTTTACCTACTTTATTTATAAAACAGTTACATATATGATACAAAACAGAGAGCATGAGGATGGAAAAGGTTTATGATAAATATTAGTGACTTAGCCTTCAATAAAATATTTAAAGTAAATTATTTTTTGGCAATTCTTCTAGCCTATATAAATACTTACCCAAACTATTAGATGCTTGGCCACAGTCCATGGAGACATCACTGAAGCAAGTATCAGCAGAAACCGCAGCGGACAATGCCAAAAGGCAGAATGAAGCAAATACAAAGGCCTTCATATTTCTATAAAGAAAAAACATTTTTTTAATAAGAGACAGAAACCTTAAGTAATGCAATCAGAAAAAATCAAATGGGCATCTCAGATAAAATTTTATTTTAAATTTCTAATTGCTACAAAGAATTAGTATGATAATAATTATTGACCCTATTAAAAATACTGTCATTGTCATGAAACATTATTGTATGCTAGTATTGTAGCTAGATAGGACAGTTTCAAGGTTTTATCGCTTTACTGCAAAGTATATATTAAATTACAATTAAACAAAATATAATATATTATTTGTTAACAATAATATACAGCAATATAAGGATAAAATAATGAATCACGACTAAGCTACCTAATATCACACATACCTACATATATCATGTACTAATAAAATAAAAATATAACATTGATATAAAAAACTGAATGACTTTAAATGATAGATAATTATCAAAAATAGTCAAGTCATTCCTTATATATCAAATTTTTTATCAATATATATCTTGATAAGGTCATACTTAGGATAATGATTGCTATCAACTAATAAATATTGATGTAAAAACTGATTTATTAGTACTAATCTGAATTAATCAGCAATAATGATTAATAATGACACCAAAGATTACGATTTAACTATACCTACTCAGTTTTATTTTTTTATTATTTAAATAAAGACAGAAAATTACATAATTAAAAGAACTTACCTGAAAATGCGTTGTGAATGGAAAAATAAATTGCAAATTAGAATAGCAACCCGTTGAAAGTGTAGTCTTTACACACACTGGTGCAGAAGACAACTTCCAACAAAAACAACTAGATCGGACTGATAAACCCTCGTGTCGTACCGAGACACCAAACAAAATAAGTATTTATAATGATTTATCAATAATTTTCCGCGTAGTTGAGTGACTGACAGCAAACACAAAATACAAAGGTAAAGTATCAAAATTATCTTTCTATAAATCGTGAAGTTTGATACTGATGACTGAGTGACCAGTAAAGAATTATTATTTCCCTAATAATCAATGTATTCTGGTATTTAAAGAAAAGTTAATTTAAGTCATGATATACCTTTGTCTTAATGTTTATAGTGTTGATTTTCGAACTAAATTTGTATCAAAATTAAAAATATTTTCTCTAATGTCTATTCAATGTTTTAACGTCAAATGTGGGAAAATTTTCAAGTATAGCATTATTACAATCTCCCCTCTGCCCCGCCCCTTTGTTTTTTCCATAATCTGCACCACATGACGTATTCCTTGGAACACAATTTATGTTGAGGTTTTGTGTTCCAAGAAATTTATTAATTTTTAACAATTAAAATTCAATATAAAGGCCGTAATTACACTATTTGGATTTATCAACAAATAAAATCAAAGATGAAAAAGCATATTTGATTCATAAAAACTAGTTTTTAGACACGGAAAATTTCCAAGGCCCACTTGGAACACAAAACCTCAACACCATTACAAATGACCTTCTATCTCACTCACTCTTAGTATGTCAATTTTTCCCTGAATCATTTGTCAACATGAATTCGATTTATTATCACTGCGTTGTTTAATTTTTCGTATATCAGAGCGATCGCTGCGAATAGCTTTTGTCTTTTATTTTATTCAATATTGATAAGTAGCCTTCTGCGCCAGTGAGTGTAAAGGCACTTTTCAATTAGTAATATTGAACGTCGCGTAACAATCATACTTACCAATTTTCCTCGTCAAAGTATCTGTGATTTTATTGTAGATAATAACAATGAAGAACCTTTTCCTGACTTTCTTCGCCTTTGTGGCTGCCTTCTCAACAGTATTTGCAAAACAATGTAAGTATTTTTTTTTACTACAAATTAATATGCGAAGGTTGAACTTACAGATTAAAACTTTATATAAAAATAACCTTTGCCTTATGTTAAGATGTTTTAGTTTTCTAGTATGCAGTAGTATTTTTTTTACAAATAATGAAAGTAGAACAGAAAGGGTTGTTGGAAATGTAAAAATCTTTCAATTGAATTAATTTTAGCTTATTATTTGAATATAACATGTACCTACCTTCATTTAGATAGGTTCTAAAATAAAAATGGATGACCTGTTTATTTGCCAAAATACAAATTGATACAAAGTAGGTACCACCTACCCACATATTAATACTTAAATATTTAAGTGTATATACATATATTTAAAGCAAAATATACTACTCAGGAACCTAGCTAAAAATAACAATTACTCTTTTTATTTAATGATATCTTTGAATTTAGATAAAATGTTTGATTTCAAGTTGGACAACATTCTAATAATAAATAAAGATTTAAGAGATAGATTACTGTGTACCTAGGAAATGGCACCTTGGGCACCAAAACTCATAAAAAGTTTAGGGTCTAGGTTTCAAGAGTTGTTACCTGTTAATATTCCCTTATTATTCCTTTCCTGGTTATCATTTCTGGAATTTCTTCAAAGATAAATAGTTCTTCAAAGATAAACACTCATTTTTTTGTTTTTTTTTCTTTTTTATGCATGTGCCATTATTGTTTCTTTTTGTCCAAAGGCTGGCTGGTAGAGAATGCTATATGCATTAAGCTTGCCTTTTGTACAACATATTTATATATGATGTACATAAAAGATTAAATAAATAAATAATCATGGACCCACTATTTTTTTTAATTATATGGTAGGTATATTTGAACTCTACAGTTAACACCTCTATCATTTTATATAGTTATTATGACTGAATTCATCTAATAATAAAAATAAACTTTTGTAAAAAAGAATAAACAAATTTTTAATGCCAATAACAACTTTAGTCTTAAATACTCAAATCAAAAAACTTCCTAATGTTTTTGAGTAAACAAAAAATTGTGCAATTATAAAAAATCAGATGTAGCATATCAATTAATTTTATTATACATGAGTTTTTATCATACAAATTGACCTGTGCCTTAGGTTTCCCTTCAATTAGGGACATACCAGCTATTGTCACTTATATTGCGATAGGTCATTTAGTTCTCTAAGTTTTTCAGTTTGCCTTATATTGGACAGACTTATATGGGACCTAATATTTATTTATTTAATAAAACACAACAGATTACAACTAATACTATGCTAATTTACAAACATAAGAAATAAATCTAGATTGTACTCCACAACGTGTGTATACTAAAGATTAAACAAAAATACTTTTTTAGCTATGAAGTTACACTAAAAAATACACAAAACATAAATAAAAACAGAATCTATATTACGTAAAGACTGTTTTGATTTATTTGTATAGATTAGGGTCTTATAAATACTAAAAATCCGATTATAATGTATGATGGTCCAGTTCTATATATATAGTTCTATGATGCATAAACAAATAAACAAAGATTTAAAAGCCTGTTCTTTTAGTCCTATTCTGCAGTAATAGGAAATGCAACATAATGTAACTTTCCGCCGGCAGCTTCGCCCCTGTGTGAATTATTTTAATAACATAATTTTGAAACAGAAGTTTATTTCTGATTTTTAATAATTAATTCATAAAAACGCACCTTGTCAATGTAGTTGATTAGAAATTAGATTATATGTTATTCTGATATACAAGCTTACTCTGAAGTGCCATCCAAATTCATCCAGTAGTTTCTTAACATAACATCTATACATCTATACATACAGCCATCGATACTTGCAAACTTCCACGTTTATAATATTACTGGTAGGACAAGTAGGAAAGTAAGATTATGGAACTATGTATGAAAAACATTGATGGGAAGATTTTTTCCAAAAGTCAGATAAAAATGACTTGTTTATTTGGTTTTCAAACTCAACAAAAACATTTTTAGGGCAACAAATATAGCTTCTATTAATGTCCATGTTAGCTGTTATAGATATTTATTATCTAAAGAGAAAATATGTACCATTGAAAATTGTGTGTTTGTACCCGTTTGGGTATAGACCAAACGGGTACAAACAGGACCCTATTACTGAGGCTTCTGTGTTTGTCTGCCTGCCTGCCTGCCTGTCAACAGGCTGTATCTGAAGAATTGTAATAATTTTTAAAATAAATAAAATTTATATGTACAAAAGATAAAATCATAACAGTAGTTAACTATTGAATAATAAGATTTGGTGCACATGGTCCCAGGTTTGATTCCCGGTAGTGCGACTTATTCTTATTATGATGACCAGTTACATTATGGTGTCAGTTACTAATAGTGTCGACTAATCGTAGGTACAGCAAAATGTACCCTAATCCTTGGGAGATATGGGAGTGAAAATATTCATTTATTTATATTTATTCTAATATTTAAACAAAAACTTTCAATTAAAACATTGTTGGCTAAATATTGGTTTAGTTAAACTCAGTATCCATACAGTTTTGTATTGAAATATGTAAATAACCTACCTACACACTTGATAAACAGATTTAGTTCCGATATCAGTGAATATTGATAAGAGTTGAGACTTGACTTGAGACATAGATAAATCTCAAGTATTGATACAATTGATATGAATTCATTCTAGAAACACAAATAAATTATTATTTATTTAATCATTTTGAACATCATATACAAATATGTTATACAAAAGGCGATCTTAATGCGTATAGCATTCTCTACCAGACAACCTTTGGGCCAAATAAAAGACTATAATGGCAGATGCATAAAATAGAAACAACATAATTAGACAAGTATGCATCATAAAATAAAAGCAAAATTAAAAATGTTGATAAGACCCGTCGTACGGTTAAAATGCGGATAAAAAGGATCAAGTCATCTATATTCTCTTTCAGTGCGCATTTAGTTGAAATTTCACTCGAGATTATTTGCAGACATTCGGTCATCCTTCCCCACTATTACTCCCACAATTTTTAAACGGCTCAACCAATTTTCATCAAATATGTCCTTTAATAATTAATACAAAAACACTAAATTGAAATCATTTCATCCGTTCAGGAGCTGCGATGCCACAAACATACTGACTTATACCCCTTTTTAAAACAAGAAACAAACAAGAAATTTCAAGGGGGTTAAAAAGGGGGTTAAAACAAGAAATTTCAAGTACAATAACAAAAGTAACCAAATAATTAAAAAAGTCGAAGATGCCAAATTGAAATCAATATAATACTACTAGCTGCCCCGGCGAACTTCGTACCGCCCGCACTTACGGGTATGAAAAATAGATGTTGGCCGATTCTCAAACCTACTTTGTTGCATGCTAAAACATGTTGGCTCACAAACGGGATTAAACTATTCTTTATTTCCTAGGCAATGTAGCGTGCCTTGGCGGCGGCCCGTATAGAAAAAATTGTTAGGGGTAAAGAATTTTCACAAAAGAAAAAAAATATTGTGAAAACTAATATTTATTATAACAATTCAACCATTTTACAAATAGAAATCAAATTTTAAATATTTACTCGCCATGCCTTTTTTCGGCAAACTGATTTATTAAATCATTTATGGCTTATGATAATTTTAGTTTTTCTTAAGTTTCTGCCTCCATGGACAATAGTGAGGTCTGACAGCCATTCTAGTCCCATCGAAGTTCTTAAGTAACTTTTTATTTATTCTTTCCTTAGACACTTTGGGGGCCCCCGTGTTCCGGGGGCCCCATATAATTGATACGGCGGTAGCTACGCCCTTGTTCCTAGGCCTAACCTATTTCTATGTTAAAATTAATTAAAATCAGTTTAGCTGTTTTGTGTTGAAAACGGATGACAAATATACACTTCTTAATAGTTAAACTAATATATTTTAGGTACTATAGTTCAATCAAGGTTAATGTGTATGTAATTTTATGTATGGACTACATTACTAACCTATATGGTTTAGGAAATCGCGAATAGAGGTGAATCCGGAGAAATGCACTGCCGTACTTTTCTGTCGGAAAAGAATCTTACTGAAACCCACAACTAGTGGTTTCAATCAAATTAGGAACATATCGATCTCCGGAAGCGTCTTCCCGTAGCAACACCAGCCCAAATACTTCGGGGTCAAGCTGGACAAGATATGAATTTTAAAGCTCACATACTTACGAGTTAAAAATTAGGCCAAATTTGTCATGTCTCGCGTATACTCTCTATTAAACAAACACAGTAAAATGTCACTTAGAAATAAGCTGACACTTTAAAAAAACTTTTATATGACCAACATTGTCATATGCAAGCCTTCTACGCCACCTTCAAGGTTCCGAAATAAATTCACGCGTATAAGCACAGGGGCCCCGCATATACCAATGCGCAATAACGATTTACCTACACAAACACTGCGAACTGCCTAGCTTGGGCAAATATTTTAAAGAATTAACCAAATCCTGTTTTGAAAAACTAGCAAGTCTAGCCTCTGATGGCAGCACCGATAGATTACGTCCCCGAAGCGGAACCGTTACTGCTACAAAGTAGACCCCGTCATGGCCTTATGGTTCCTGATTATCCTTTGACATAGGCTAACGCCGCACATTTCAGTACAGATACACCGCGACACCGCCGCCGTAGGGGGCAACGAAGACCCGTAATTAACCCGAGAAATCATTTTACAATGCCAACACTAAGGACTGTCTCCTTGAGAATTTTTTTAAACTCCTTTTACTCATTCAAACTCCTTTTTTTTTGCAAAATTTGCTTAAAAATAGTAGGTAGGTATAACAATTATTAGGAATTTTGCTGCTTACAAAATTATTTTTAGTATGTGAGGATCCTAACTATATCTATCTATCCTACATCTGAATCTTTTAAATGATTGTAGAAATTAAAAAACAAACCCATGTAGATTCATACTACTTATAAACAAAATATATTACGTCGTATTTCAAAATTTATTACTCATGGTTTTATGAAACATACATCTAAATACGTCACATTATAAAGAAAATATTTGTAGTCGAGATTTATTTAAAGATCAATACTAAAATTGCTCAATTTCAAAGATGGACGTAATATTTGACAACATAATATTAACGTCGCTAATTAGATTAGCTACGTATTTTAAATAAGTATGATAATTATATAATTTATGTTCCTTGTTAACAATGTCACAAATACATTTATATACAAATATAATTAGATGTAATAAATTAAAACACAATGTTAACACAGCAACGAACAAAAAAAGATATCAAATGACAAATGACTCGCAGATTGTAATGTGTGATGACGCGGAACTTCAAAATGGCGGATATTCTATCGGCCATTTTGAATAAAAATCGTGATCTTGTAACCATTATTGATTGTAAATAAGATTTGACCTTAATGTACTTAAGAGTTCTGTTTTAAAAGCCTAAAAATTAGGATATCTTCCTAAACCTCCGCATTCATTGAAAACAACAATAAATATGTTACTAATTAATAACTATCTAGATTTTCTTGTGTTTGTATGAAGAGATTAATGAACGCGGAGGAAGCTAGGAAAGTGTGCAGGGATCGTGACACTTGGCATACGGTGCTCTCTACCTACCTCGAAAAATATCTGGCGTAAAAAGATGTACCTACCTATGTGTGTGACACCAGAACAGTTTTTGCCAGAGCCTCCCGAAAGCAGATGATAAATTGTATAGTCTGTATTTTTTATATTGGTTTTGAAATACCTTTCAGGAAATTCAAATGATTTTTTAGCTGTACCTAATATAAAAAAATGTAAAACGAAATACATAATATCTAATAATTTAATTTGATATGTATGTAATAATGTGCGATATTAAAAACAAAAATCTTACTAATTACAAAAATTATAAAAGTTGTTAGTCCTTCCATTTTGATACTTGTAATATCTAAAATAATTTGAAATCACATCAAACAACGATACAAATCTAACATTCATCCATCATAAATCAGTCAAGCTGATTGAGAGACATGAGGCAATAAATATTATACATTCTTAAACTAATACACGCAAAGATTCGAGCGTCCCAAAAATTCATCTTCTAGATCTTATCGTGTCTGTGGTCCGTCCGTACTGTAGTCGATGTCCGACTTTGACGTTTGAGGTCCCGTTATATGTTTTTCAATGTATCTCAAAAACTTAACGTTGCCAGGGGTTGTATTTGTGCCGGATTTGGAGACGAACTTGTCATTTGTTAAATCATGGGAGCTAATATCGCCGGCTAATCATGTGTGCACTAGTCTGCACCTCTTCCTATAACTTTAGGGCGTGGACATATTACTTATCTTCTAATTAAGTGGGTGGATTTTCTGATATGAAATATGTTGCCTATAAACACCAAAGGTAGAAACCATTGCTTTAATATTAATAAATAAATACGAAACTACTGCTATTATATTATGTTACAATAGTAATAAATAAGTTTATAATCCAAGCATCGAATTACTGACTGAAGATTTATGCTTGTAAAAGTATTCAAAGTAATTAAATAAAAGTACCCTTAAACAAATTAAAAAAGTATATGTAATCCAAATTATAAAAAAAGGTATTATAATATTGCAGAAAATTTAGATAAAAAAACATTGTAATTAGAACATTATTTCTTATTGAGGACAAGCCCGCTGAGTTTCTTTCGCCGGATCTTCTCAGTGAGTGGTCTCGTTCCGATCCGGTGATATATCTTCCAAGCGAACGCGAATTATAAAATCTACACTGCAATCATTTTGCAAAAAGGTTATCATAACATTGTTCTCTTTTTGATAAATAATTGACTACCAACAAAGAGTATAAAGCTTTATTTGTTTGAGTTAGAGTTCAAAATAGCCTGTAGGTACGACATATAGCTAATACATAGGTAATGTCAGTCCATTGTACTGAGGACCGAATGATAAAGTTAAATCGTCTTTGCAGTAGCATCTATGAGCCTTTAAAATAACAAACCGAAGTATTCCGCACTTTTATTTATTATCTATAAAAAGGCACTTTTATTTATTATCTATATTAAGCTATAAATATTTTAAAAACCTCTTATTCGTTATTTATTTATTACTATCGTTCCGTATTCGAATCGTTTATAATATGTCATCAAAACATTTCCATACAAATATTTATCCCCTCCTTTAACCCCCCCTTTTGTAGCCTATGTTCTTCCTAAAGGTCAACTCTATCTTTGTACCAAATGTCATCAAAATCTGATCAGTGGTTTAGGCGTAAAAGCATAAGACATACAGACATACAGTTACTTTCGCATTTATAATATTAAAGTACGAATTAGTATGAAAGTACAGATAAGTTAATATATAATTAGGTATTTTAAGGATATATCGAGCGACTACTCGTCAACAAGTACAAGTGCTGCTTATATGGCTCATGAGACCTGTCATGATCTAAAACATAACATTATCGAGGACTAAATGACTGACAGGACAAAATTTCTGCGTCAATTTTGTTTTTGGGCGTAATTTTTGTCGGGAAATGTTCGGTTTCGCTTCATTAACTCTACTGCCAAAAAACAATATTTTTCTTTAACTTTTCTTTTTCATGTAAAGATGATAAACTTAACGTTAACGAATACGGTGACTTAGGTTAACAATCCATGATCCAAAGGTGGTGTCAAGAGTCTCCGAAACCGGCGTGTTTGTATGAAGAGTATTGAATGTAGAGGTAGCTAGGCAAATGTAGGAATCGTGACTCTCGACTCTCTGCCTAACCCGTAAGGGAAGTGGCGTGAAGATAGGTATCCACAAACTTCACAATATAAATTCCCCAATATACCTCTTAGACATTTCAGATCACAGAGGTCATTGTATTTTCTTAAATTTACAACCTTTTCCCAGGCAATGTGAACCCGGTGAATATCCCCAAGGACTGGATCACGATGTCCAGTGGGTGCAGGGAGAGCGTCCGCCGCCAGATACAGATGGAGGTCGGGGCTTCTGTCAAGTATCTCGCCATGGCTGCGCATTTCTCCAGAGACAATGTGAGTATAGACAACTAGACCTTTGTTGCAAATAAAAAAAAACGTTATTTCAGACCATAGAGATCCATATTTATACTACTCATTTATAACATATACCTATACAATTTGAAATTATAAATTATTAAAAAAAAGTATTACTCATAGATCATCATGCATGCATTATTTATTTGCTGAATATGTGTGTTAAAAAGTTGTTACAAAAATCATACAACATTCTACTACATGTTGGCATGCAAAAGTTATAACAAATAATTTATAATTATTGTAAACTTTAATTATTTATACCTGACTTCATACCTATCTACTGTAAACTGATGTAAAATATTGGAATGATATTTTTAAACAGAACTACGATTCGTTTTTGATCTCATTTGTGTTATTTTGTGTGTTGACTCATAGCTGAAGCATCAATACTAAGACATTGCAACATCCTCCATTATAGTGATAAAAAAAATTTTTTGCCACCATCACTGTAAAATCCATTTTTGAAAATTTTCAGTAACTTTTTAAAGGTTCACATTAGATTAAATTTGACTCTTCTCCGTCCTGGTCTTATCTCATTTCTATATTAGATGACTGCCTAATCTGGTGGGTTGGGGTTGACTACATAACCTGGGGGGTTTTATAAGGGCACCAGTTTTTATACAGAGCAACTGACCGCTGCAACACAAAAGAAATCAGGCTCAATCCAATTGGAATCCAGGTTTTCCCACTCAGTTGTCCTTTGCCGTTAGAGCACTTAAGTTAGAAAAAGACATTAGGGCTGGCTTCAAACCTGTACTGCCGGAATGAAACTAGACCGCTGAGGAACTCATTTGATCATGCAAGCATTATGATAATTGCGTTTCCTTCTAGATCAACCGTCCCGGTTTTGCGAAGTTATTCTTCGAAGCCAGTTCTGAGGAGCGCGAACATGCCATGAAGCTGATAGAGTACTTGCTGATGAGGGGAGAACTCACCACCAACGTCACCTCGCTAATCACCATACGGGTGAGTGTTCTTTTTAAACCCAGTGTTGCCAATATATTATTAGCAAATTATAAAGTTTTTTCAATAGTATTTATATTTGAACAATTTATTGTACAAGTAATATTACAAGAAAAAAATACACACCTAATAATAAAACCGATAAAATGCGAGTTACACTCACACACGAAGATGGATTCTATAAAAACGTCAAAAAAAACATGTTTGTTGTATAGGAACACTGTTGATATTTATTTCTATTAATTTTTAATAATTTGTAGTTATAATGTCAACAGAAATACATTGTCTGTAAAAAAATCTATCTTTTTATTACGGTTCATGAGATACAGCCCGGTGACAGACTCAGACGGACATCCAAGAAATAGGGTTCCGTTTTTTACCCTTTTAGTATGGAACCCTAAAAAAATTGATTTTCATAGCGGGGAAGCATCAAAGTGAGCCTTGAAATTTTAATGAAGCTGAAATTAGTGCAGGTGGATTTTTTAAAATAGTCATGTCTTCACACAGGCTCCAGAACGCGTAACCTGGTCCAGCGGCCAACATGCCCTCGAAGACGCCCTGAAGATGGAGACTGAAGTGACGAAGGCTATCAAAAACGTCATTGTCGTTTGCGAGAACGATCATGAGGCTTCTGGAAACAATGATTATCATGTAAGTATCACACTACTCGAAAAGGCGGGTATCTTATATTTGTGACTATTACAAAAGATATCGGATATAAAAAAAAAAAGTACCTTCACGCCTATTATCCCCGAAGAGGTAGGCAGAGGTGTGCTAGTATATCTAAGACTCGTAAGTCCAGTAGATATACTAGAACACACCCACGATTAGCCAAGGTACTAGGGCCCTGATGTGATAGGTG
>DVZL01002883.1:0-14761 GCA_018236625.1 Lasaia peninsularis
TTACCTATTCCTACCGCCATAAAGACATTGTCATGTTCTGGTCCGGAGGTTAGGGTAGCCGGTAGACTTGCACATAAGGTCTATCAGTACAGTCTACATCTATAGTATCTATAGGCCACGGTTGTCTCTTACCATCAGAAGACCCGTGTGCCCATAAAAAAATATACATTAAAAAATATATACTACTTAATATATACACGAAATTCAATAACTATGAAAAAGCTGCGTCTTTTTGTTCTTGCGATGCCGCCGAAACTCGACTAAAAGTTATTACTTCGAACTGCCAGACAGAGAATCATATGGCCTATTCTACACAGAGGACCGGGACTAATACGACCTATATTTTCAGGCAAAGAAACAATGCTATATGGACATAAAGTACGTGCAATGCCCCAAGCCGTGCGTGTACCGCGTGGACAAGTGCGGGCACGCTTGCACACGCAAGTGCCACGTGAACGACGACCCGCAACACGAGAAAGTAATAATTAAATCTGTATATACTATATTTCGTGTCACAGTGTTCAAAGCGGTTGAATCGTTTCTGCGTGCGTGTTGCGTACGTGCGTGCGTGCGTGCTAGGACGTCTGTGTGTGTGCGTCTTTGTGGCAAAACGGAACGACGAATAGACATGATTAGGTGGAAGTATTTGAAGCGATGGAGAGTGATATAGGCTACTTTCTAATCCACTACTTCCCTTACATAGAGGGTGGAAGTTTTTATGGATAATTTCGTAATTTTCAATGTAGAAAAATAAAAATTGGTATGCGAACTATTTGTTACTAACATAATATAGCGACTAACTTGCCACATTCAAATGTTATTCGGTAAATTTTTTCAACCTCTTTGCCTTTGTGCTCGACCGTAGTCGATGTTCCATTTTGAAGCACCAAGTCCCGGGTTCTACTCCCGGGTAGGGCAAGTGGTTTTACGTTTATTAAGTTCGGAAAACATTGCCTGTGATTGGACATAATATTTATATTTAATTAAATATTTTTATTTAATTAAATTAAGTAAATTAGTGAAACAGTGGAAGAGTTTTAAAATTTAATCACCAAGCGCCAAGGATAGAAAGTATACAATATGTATTTTTATTCATCACTACATAGTAGAAAACAAAGTCGCTTTCTCTGTCCCTGTATCCCTATGTATGCTTAAATCTTTAAATAGTTTTAACGGATTTTGATGCGGTTTTCATAGATAGTGATTCAAGAGGAAGGTTTTTATGCATGTAACATGTTTAGTATATAAACGAGTTGGCCGAGTGGCTAGCGTACATGCCTAACCACGAGGCTCAGGTTCGATTCCCGACGGGGACAGACATTTGTGTGATAAACATAGATGTTTGTATTAATAAACATTCAGACCCGGAGGTCTGGATGTTTATTAAATTTATTTATTCTTCTGTCTATTTAAGTATTTCTTTGTATTAGTAACATTGACTAACACCCACAACTAAGCATCTATTTTGCTTACTTTGAGGTTAGATCAATTTGTGTAATTTTTCCAGTAATATTTATTTATTTATACCCGTGCGAAGACGGGGCGGGTCGCTATGTATATAAAAAAATTCTTATTTCAGTATACATGTGAAAAACCATGCTCTAAACTGAAGAAGGGATGTACCATGGACCCGGACGGTGAGCTTGGTGACCATGAATGCAACAAGAAATGTTATGAGGAATGTATAACTTGCAACGTAGAGGTAAGTAGATTATTATCCGTGTTGGTTCGGCAGGCATCTCGAAGGTGAACATAGGTTAATAACAGCAACTTGACTGGATAGGGATCCACCGATTTAAGGTACTGACACACGTGCTCATTACTAGCACGGAAGCATGCTTTTAATGAGCAAGTGCTAATTAGTAGCATGTGTGACACAACATTGCTAGTAATGAGTATATTACGCTAGTTAATAATTTGTATGCTATCTTCCCGGTCCGGAGGGTAGGGTAGCCGATAGACTTGCACATACGGTCAAACAGCCCGATCTCAGACATTAAGGAACCTTTATCGTTTATGGTGTCTATAGGCCTCGGTTGTCTCTTATCATTAGGGAGACCCCTGAGCATTTTCAATGTCTTATCTATAATGTTATGGTAAATAAATAAAATTTGATTGTCTGTATGTAATATCCAAATAACCGCTTTTTACTAAATGCAAATGTATGATTATAAGGTACTACTAGCGCTGTCTGTCTGTACCTACTAATCTCGTAAACGGCTGGACCGATATTCACGGGACTAGACAGCTGGAGCAACAGCTTAGGCTACCTTTATTTCAGAATTTTATTAATGTGTAAAAAGGACATTTTCTTATTTTTACAGACACTCTTTCAATCCTACTTAGAAATTCTACCCCAATATTTCAGGTGAAGAAAACTCGTTCAAACTGCAAGCACAAGGAGATCGTGGCGTGCTCCGTCAACGTGGATGACGTCCCGTGCCGTAAGAAGTGCGCGCGCGTCCTGCCGTGTGGACATTTCTGCCGGAACAAATGTTTCGAACCCTGCGGAGATTGTAATGTTATGGTAAGCATACAATGGGATACAAACTATTCTCCTACCCCTCCGGGCGAAAAGTATCTTTTCTCCCGCTGAGCTGAATAAAATTGCCATTTCTCGACTCCGCTGGTCAGTAAATATTCATACCTAAGCCAATAAGAAAGAAATATCACATGTTTGTCAATGTCTGCTTCATATTTGAGGTCTGATTATCTTGTTTATTGCTCTAGGGATGTCATGCACTATATGTATTACTAGCTACCCGGCCCGACTTCGCACGGTTCATTCGAAGTAGACATGATGACAGCGTCACCTACTTAGTCCAATTGTATTTCACCATCGAAACATCCATATAAAATTTCAACCCAATCGGCTTAGCCATTTAGAGGTTATGTGAAATAGAAAAGTTCGGAAAGATAATTCTTATTACCCGTTTTACCGCAGGAATAAAGCCTATGTTCATTAGGGATAATGTCGGCTCCTAACTGTAATAGGAGATTAGTGGCCAAGGGCTGGAAGGCATCAATTGCAGCCAGAGATATTTAAGCGCATTTAATCCATGTAAGTGGTGCTTGCCACTGGATCACATCGAACTCTCAGCAGATCCAGCGAAAGAAACCGAGGGGGGCTGGTTTTTTTCCTCTTTTGTAAAAATAATGCTTACAAATATTAAATTACGTATGTCATATACATCATTTATAAGAGATTGATACGAAGACAAATTTCAAGTATTATCTTATATATAGTTATCAGCTACGTATTCAGTAACATTTAATAACTTTTTTGTACAATTAAGAATGATATATATTTTTTTAATATATGAAGTGGTAGATCTTTTATTTGATTGGGTTGTTTAAAAATGTATACGTCATAGGCCCGTGAAAGAATTGTTGATTCTGAGACAAGACACATGCACAGCGAAATTGCTTTTATTCTTATTTGTAGTGTGTATCTTTTTTTCTTTGAAAAGAACTTGGAAAAAGTAGATTGAAACCAATTAGAAAATAAAGAGAATATAATAAAAATTAAAAAAAAATTACGATAGATTAATGGTCGGCAAGTGGGAGGGGGGGGGAAGACCTGTCTTACTTCCCTTCTTACAAGCTGATAAGAGGCGAGCACAGGTTATTAAGATCACTGCCAACAAGACCCTTGGTAGTAGAGTACTGTGCAGAATCTCATCCGGGTAGGAATCCACCGCCTTATCTATTTCCGCCGCCATTATGACATGTCGTGTTCCGGTTCGGAGGGTGGGGTAGGTGGTAGACTTGTACATTCGGCCACAGGACAGCGACGCACCTACAACATCTATGGTGTCAAGGACACAGTTATCTCTTACCATCAAGAAAGCCGTGTGCTTGTTAGCTGTCTTTTCCCATAAAAAGACCTCATCTTAGTATTATTTGACTCATATATTTATTTATATTACAAATCCACTGGGCTTGAATAAAAAAAGGAATAGTTATATGTAAAATATACGTCCAATTAGAGATCTATATTATAATATTTTGTATAAAAATAATACTAGTAACGCCCTCTCTTGAGTCGTAACAACACAAACATTGTGGAATGCTTTGAATGAGTACCTAGTGTAAGTATGAGTGAACCAACTTTGTATTGTTCCCTCTAGTTACTTGAATAATTTTTTATACTTTATTTTTTTTTGGAATTGCTAGCAAACAGCGTACATTAAAGAACTTAGTATTGAAATAATATAAAGTAAAGATACCTAAAAATGTAGCCAACAACACTATTCTCAGATTAATTAAAAATACTTTGATTAACAATATAAAACATGCAAAATTGATATAATAAGAGAGAGATAACATAAATATTAAAAAAAATCACAACAAAATAGAAACATTATACACATTCATTCGTCAACATTGAAATGGGCATTTTAATTTTAATAATATTGGCTTATAATATTTTTATTTTAGGTTGAAAAGGAAATACCGGATTGTAAACATAAAATAAAGCTGCCGTGTCGTATGATACCGACACCGGGGATGTGCAACCAAATTTGTGAACGCAAACTTTCATGTGGGCACAACTGCACTAATTTTTGCAGAAATATATGTGACCCATCCAAATGTATGGAGATCACGACGCGCAAAATCACTTCCCCCTGTGGCCATGAAGTGTTACTGCCCTGTTCTATCCACCAGAAATTATTTACCAGTGAGTATTTTCAAAAGTTTTTTAGCGGACACTGGGTTCCCTCGCTGAGGCGTGAGGAGCAATCGGGACTAAGCATGACAGCTCGCGACTACCGCGCCACGGTGGCATAGTGACTTTCTAACTTCAATACATTTTCAGAGTGCACTTTTTTATGATATTGGAAGGCAAACAAGCAGACGGATATCCTGATGGTAAGAAATACACGTCACCTATTGACACCAAAGGTGGAAATGTTGCGTTGCCAACCTGAGGCTCTTGCGTGCCCTTCTAACCAGAACACGACAATGGCGAGCACTGACGGTATTGTGGCAGGAATAGGTAAGGAGGTATAGGTGGTGAAGGAAAGAACAACATCGTGAGGAAACCCGGATTCCGAATTTGCGAATTTGACCTAATTGAGCAATTGACCTATTTTCTTAGTTTTGTAGAGGACAGATGGCACTCTGTGTAAAAGCTGGTGTCCTAGACCCTAGTCAAACCCCCGAGATTAGGTAGTCAACGCCGATATCAACTGATGTAAAACGGGAAAAGGCTAAGACGAAGAAGACAGGAGAACATAATTATTTGGAGAATCTTAATAACGGCCTGTCCGCTATATTAAACGTGTAACTCACAAGACCGGTTTGTTTAGACGTTGAGGCAAGAGGTAGTTTTACACTCCTTACAACGACTCCGCAATATGAAACAAAACTAATCCAAAACAAGTGTAGTATAGTGCGACTCGATCAAGCAAGACTTGGAAGTTTACTTTCAACGGATGTTTCGCCTGGCAACCGAAACATCGTCGAGAGAACGAGACTGTTTCGTCCGTAGAGCTAACAAAGACATCTATCTCATTCTCTGAGGGCCGCTATCTCACCCTCAAAGGGCCAAACCGTCCTTTTTAAAATTTAAAATCAAATACTGACAGAGAGAGTCTAGAAAAAAAAGTACCTTATTGCATATTATTCCCGAAGGGGTAGGCAGAGGTGTGCTAGTATATCCAGGACTCGTAAGTCCAGTAGATATACTAAAACACCCACGATTACTTAAGGTACTGGGAAGAATCGACAATACCGATATTCCGGATCTAGGTACCTTTAGTTTCCTTTTTGTTTTTGTCCAGTCCAGATTGTTTTGTCCGTTAAGTAATATCGGTTTCTACGTACAGGTGCGGGATCGGGAGACGAGACGTTGATAAAGTTGGAAGTATTGAAGTTGTGTAGCGCGGCGTGCGGGGCGCTGCTGGCGTGCGGCCACGCGTGCGGCGGCTCGTGCGGCGCCTGCCGACAGGGACGCCTGCACCGCGCCTGCGCCGAGCGCTGCCAGCGGACCAACATCTGCGGACACCTGTACGGTAGCCAATACTACTTATCACTCACCAATCACCACTCATAACTCACCAATCCACACTCATCACTCACCAATCACCACTCATAACTCACCAATCCACAATCATAACTCACCAATCCACACTCATCACTCACCAATCACCACTCATCACACACCGATAGCTCACCACTTAGTACTCTTCACTCATCGCTTACCACTTACTTACCCAGCGATACGAAACCGCTATGCTGGTTGAAGAGCATTACCAGAGATTCCATTCCGAAGCAGGCTTTTTTGTGATACAAACATATGTCAGTACTTCGGAGATGTTACTTAAATTTATTACGGAATCTTTTTTTTTATCGAATGAGGAAGCGAACAAGCTCACGGCTCTCCTGGTGGTAAGAGACACCAGTGGCCTATATACACCGTAGATGTTTTAGGTGCATCGCTGTCCTGTGGCTGGCGTGTTAGGCCTGGTGTGCTAGTCTACCGGCTACCCTACACATTGTCATTATGGTGGTAGGAATAGGTAAGGCGGTGGATCCCCTACCCGGGCTAGTTGCTGCACAGCAATCTTCCACCAGTGGGCTTGTTGGCGGTGACCTTGATAACCTATGCTCGCCTCTTATGAGCTGCCTTATAGAAAGGCAGATGGTCTATTCTTCACAGAGGACCCGGAACAACAAGAGGTAGTCTATTTAAGTATTATCACTGTTGACTCATAATAGAAACACATTTTATCACTTTGACGCACTAGTCCTGGGTTCGATCAGATTGCTTGAGCCTAATATTGGAGACTGACTTGCGTGATCTTGGGAGCTAAAATCGTCAGCTAATCGTGGGTGCATAAAATAATAATAATAATAAATATTACAGGACAATTTACACAAATTGATCTAACCCCAAAATAAGCAAATTATATGCTTGTAATATGGGTGTTAGTCAACAATACTAACACATAGATATACTTAAATAGATATTAGAATAAATTTAATAAACACCCAGACCCAGAAATACAAACATCTATGTTGATCACACAAGTGCCTGGCCCCGTCGGGAATCGAAACCGAGCCTCGCGGTTAGTCGATGCGGTTAGGCGTGTACGCTAGCCACTCGGCCAATGAGGCCAAAATGTCTTTATGCCTACCATGTATATATTTTCACAATCAATACGAATAAATAAAATTGGAGTGTTCGTATGTAATATTAAAATTTATTACTTATTATGTAGGATTACAAGGTACATACATAAAAATATTTTTTAGCATTTTTGTCTGTCTGTTTGTACCCGCTCAATCTCTGAAACGGCTGGACCGCTTTCGACAGGACTCACTGGCAGACCGCGGACACCGAGCCGACAGAAGTACAAAGTTCAAGTACAAGAAAAAAAACACATATAATTAGTGTTATTTCCCATAAGGGTAGACCAACCTTGATAAAATAAGCCGTGTAATTGTTTGCTGTCTTGATCCTCAAAAAAAAGTCGTTTTCCAGTTGCGAAGAACCCTGCAACCAAGTCTGCCCGCCTTGCAATAAGAGATGCGAAGTGAAATGTGCCCATTCCCGGTGCAATAAGATCTGCGGAGAGCCTTGCGTCTCTTGTCAGGTAATACTTGACAAGTTCTAATAAAACCGGCCAAGTGCGAGAGGGACTCGCACATGCAGGGTTCCGTACCATTATCCGTAAAAATTGCAAAAAAACCCGGCACCCTTTATATATTTAGTTTATTCTGTTTATAGCATATGTTGTTATAGCTGCAACAGAAATATATCGTCTATGAAAATTTTCACGAGATACCGACAGATAGACAGACGGACAGCGGAGTCTTAGTTTTCTATTTTACCCTTCGGGTACGGAACCCCTTCGGGTACGGAACCTTAGCAATTATTCCTTAACACATTTTTTTGGGTTCATTTGAATACACTAATCGTATTTAATAAAATATATTTCGCATAGACAATAACTGGTAATGTGACGCGTCTAAATAAGTCAAAAAAAAACCAACGGATCGAAACGCGGCAACTCGTTGAAAAGATCCGGCGAAAGAAACTCAAGAGGGCTTGCTTTTTTTCTTCTTTTTTTTTTTGTAACAATCACGCTTTCAACTAAAACCTTATTGCATATAAGATATGATATGAGAAGCAAAAATTCCCAAGCAATTCTATCGGCTACGTAATCAGCAATCTTATACCTTTTTTGTATATTGTTTTTTAATTAAAATTATATCATACCTATTTAAATTGAAACCAACTTTCATAGCAATTTCTCCACTCTGATTGAGTTATTAGAGATAAGTACCCGGATGACCGAGTTTCGCTCGGTGTTTTTTAGTGCTTCAGGTTTTTTGGAATTTTTGGAGTTTTTTTCACAAAAAGGAGGAACTTCTTAAAAAAAGTAAAAAAGTAACAATCGGACCGAGATTTGAACCAGGGTTTCCGAATTTTCAGGCCCCGATTGACCAACTGAGCTATTCTAATTTTGAAAATGTTTGCGAAATTTAGCTTTGTATTATAAAGACATAGGTTTTTATTCAATGAAAACACGATTAATAAACGAAACCTGAAAATAAAACCTAGCTAGATCGATTTATCTCCCCCGAAACCGCCTATTTACAAAATTTCAAGAAAATCGTTCGAGCCGTTTTCGTTTAAATGTATTAGATGTGTATTTTGAACGTGTAACAACCCCTAAGGGTGACTATTGTCACAGGTAGTTATGGGGGTTTGAAATTAATAATTTGGCTTCAGTTATAAATATATATTACATATGAAGTACACAGTTCTAGAGAGTGTCACTGGCCTGCATTATTTTAGACTTTCCGTACGTTCCGTCAATTTGATATTTTGACCTTCCAAAAATCGAGTTGTTTCGATTATGTGTTAAGAATACTGGGCCTCCGTGTAGAGTCGAATCGGAATCAGCTTTTGACGCAAAAGGTCCCGGAAGGAGCAACTTGTAAGGTGATCTGAAATCTCTGATATATCTGAAAATCATCACGTCGCCTCGGATCGGATTTGTGTCCGTTAAGGCGACGGACTCGCCACCCGTCTTTTCACGGAACCCAATATCCTCGGCAAATCGCGGGTGCGCACGTACCTCCGCCAATTCTTCCGGAGATATGGGCGTGACGATATTTATTTTTATAAGCATAAGAATTTGCCGTGAACAGGAGAAGTGCTCTCGGCGGTGCGCCCACAGCGCGTGCTCGCGCACGTGCGGCGCGGCGTGCTCGCGCGCGGCGTGCTCGCAGGCGTGCCCGCTGGTGCAGGCGTGCGGCCACCCGTGCCGCGGCCTGTGCGGCGAGCGCTGCCCCAACATCTGCAAGCTGTGCCGCCCCGGGGACTTCCCCACCGACTTCCTCGGCGACGACTTCGAAGACGACGACATGTACGTTGACCGTTAGTTAGTTGCCCTCGATTAATGTCTTGTGTTTGATTTTTAGGATTATATTCAACTAACCGTTCATATATGATTTATGTTGCCGCTATAACAAATATTTAAATAGAGAATAAAGTAAATTATTAAAGGCTCTCTTACAACGAACTAAGCAAACTGAGCAATAGAAGGCACTATGCATATTTGATTATTGTATAATTAAACATTTACAATTTAGCTCTATTTATGTAAACAGATGTTACTTTAAAATGTATCTATATATCAACGTATATTCAAGCTATTTATACTTACTATATGCATACATTAAAAATATATGTGCGTGCAATTTCTTTTGCTGTTTACAGTTTTTATAGCAATGGATTTGGTATTGTAAGGGCTTACCGTCTTATATGAGGACAAATGAGATCTACTATATTATAATGATAATGATAATATAATATTATTTTGTATTTTCAGTCTTAAACCTTTTCCTCCCTTCTTTTACGGATTCACAAACACTTTTCGAATAAAATTTAAATCAAATGTTTTTGTAGCTTGAATAGCCAGTGTGAAGGTTTGCAAAACAAAAATATATTTCTTATTTAACAAAATTCCGCCTGTCTGACAGTGGATGCAGAAATCCATCGAGTACCGCTTGATTCTATTAGTTATGCGCAGGTTTATGCAACCTTAACAATACGATACCCTTCGTGCGGACGTCCGACTTGCACTTTTTAAGGCATAATAATAAGGCAGGCAAGGTCTACGAATCACGGCAGGAATAGATAAGGCGGTGGAGTTGCAGCACAGCTCTCTACAACTAGTGGTCATGTTGGGAGTGAACCAGTTAACCTATGCTTGCCTCTTACTAGCTACCTGAGAGGGAGGCATATGGTCTATTCTACACAGGATACCCGAACCAACAGAGGAAAACGGGCGCTTGACGGATTTTTATTATTTAATTTCAGGTTTATAATATTAGAAGATTGTGGTCATATATTGGAAGTTCAAACAATGGATGCTTCTATCAATAGTGAGAGGGAATCTATAAGCGTACCGACTTGTCCGCTGTGCCGCAAGCCCATATTCAACACCCCAAGATACAAAGACTTGATTAGGCGCAAATTCATAGCCGAGATTAACCCAGTGAAAGAACGTATTTATGGTTCGGTTGAACAAAGAAACGCTAAAAAAGCACAGCTTAATGCTCAAGTACTTAAACTTCGAGCTATTGAACACCCAGGTATATATTATCATTTATATATTTTATACCAGCCTAATCTATAATAGTAGGTACTGATATTAAAAATATCTCCACAACATGAGTGTGATTTGTCGAACATGGAGGTACATATACACCCAGGATCACGATGATATTAAGGTCCCATGATGTGACAGGTGGCAAGTCCGTCTCCATATCGGGCGAGTCTATGATTAAATAGAATCTGTGTCCGACTTTGTTGCAAGATGTCCAAAGCCAGGCAACCTTTTTTTCAGCTGGTCGTTGCCTAAGATAAATCCAATCTGCCAGTTTTGTGAAGTTCAATGTCAAATCGGTGTTATGATTATATTGATTAGAAAATGAATGAGATACATGTTAAAATTACGAGGAAAAGTCGTTGTCAGGTGTGCAATTAATTAACAAAAAATTAGATGACTGCCAGTGAAAGTCTCGTCATAATCGATTTAGCTGTTTCAGAGATTAGTGGGTACAAACAGACAGACAGACGGACAGAAATTCTAAAAAATACTGTCTTGGTTTACATAAATTTGCATTTGTAAACATACATTTGCATTTAGAAAATAACGGTTGTTTTAATATTATATACATAAGTATGCAATTTTTTTACATTTTTTTTACATAATATGCTTTTAGTAAAAAGCGGATATTTTAATATTACATACAGACACTCCAATTTTATTTATTTGTATATATAAGGTCATTATCTTATTTCAGATAAAGAATGGAAGAAAGTTTTTATTCAGATTTATCACAATATGAAATCTCCTAAAAATGTTAAATCGTTGCTTAACTTACAAATAAGTGAAGCACAGATGGATGTGTTAGAACTAATAGCGAATATATATAAGGAGTTTCATAAATACAAATCAGAATTACAAGTCGCTTTTAGGCAACAGTTTTCAATTATATGCACATTTGTTTTGGAAAACCACCGGAAATTTGGCAAACAGCAGCAAAATGATGTTGCTAAAGAAATAAAACGCTTAAACGCGATTGGGGTTCTATGTCAGCTCCTCAGCCATCCCAACTACATATCCTTAAACACGTCATTGCAAGTAATTGAACTTGTTAAAACTGCCAAAGACGAAGTTTTCAATTGGAAAGTATTCGTTGAAGAAAAATCTATGAAAATCTTGAGAGATCTAGATGGGATCGTTAAAGCGCATATTTCGAAAGCAGAACGTGATTTGATAGTTAAAGCGATAGGTCTACCATCAGGTCGTTGGTATAAATGTCCCAACAACCACTATTATTGTATAGGTGAATGCGGGAGGGCTAATCAAATTGGTAGATGCCCAGAATGTAAGGCAGAAATTGGTGGCTATGGAAGAGTAGTAGCTACTAATAGTCGTGCGACTGAAATAGGATAGGTAATTGTTGGACTTAATTATTAAATACCTAGTTGAATTTCTCTTCAACTTACGCTCCTGCCAATCGCCGAAGGAATAAGCAGGAATGCAAGTCGAAGAGTAGTCTCGTATTCTTTCCTGTTCCTGCTGCGGCTCCCATTCCTGTCAGTTTCTGTTGCGACTTGCATTCCTGTCTGTTTAAAACGTTAATACGCAATATCTCGAAAACTTGAAGACGCAAGAATTATATATTTAGTGCACAAAATTGAATCAAAATTGTACAATCCTAAATAATTAATCTAGTAAGTAAATGTATAATCAATATTTTTTATGAACATGTAAACCTTTGTTATATTTCAGATAAGGAATGGAAGAAAGCGTTTATGCATATTTATCACAACATAAAAACAATGAAAAAAAATGAATCACTCCTAAAATTGCAAGTATGTGAAGCACAGGTAGAAGTATTAGATATTATAGCCAATATTTATAATGACTTTCAGGAATGCAAAACATTAGAGATGCAAGATGCCTTCAATACAAACTTTTCAATAATATGCAAATTTATTTTGGAAAACCTCAGAAAATTCAGCAAGCAAAATCAAAACGATGTCGCCCAAGAAATCAAAAGGTTATATGCGATTGGTAATTTGTCTAAAATTTTTCATCAACCAAGCTACAAAGCGTCAAAGACTTCACCAAATATAATTAACCTTGTAAACCGCACCAAAGCTGAAATATTAAATTTCAAAGTTTTTGATGGGGAAAAATCTAAGGAATTGTTAAAAAATCTACAAGAAACCATTAAAACGGAGACTATTTCCAAAGAAGAACGTGATTTAATAGTGAAAGCGATAGAACTACCACCGGGTCGTTGGTTTAAGTGTCCCAACGGTCACTTCTATTGCATAGGAGAATGTGGAGGGGCGATGGAAGTCAGTAGATGTCCAGAGTGCAAAGAAGCCATTGGTGGCCGTAGTCATACTTTGTTACCAACTAATCGGCACGCTCCAGAAATGGATGGATCTCGTTTCCCAGCTTGGTCCGAACAAGCTAACATGGCTAACTTTTATTTAGACGATGTGTTTTAGAGTTTTTAAGAATATTTTTTAAGAATTTATTTGTGTTCGTATCATTTTCTTAAATTAATGTTTATTTTTAATTTCCTGATTTTTTTATTCTTAAGACATTAGTACATTAATTAAATTTATTTTTAATTCACTAGTATAGAAGCAGCAGTAATAACTATGCATATAAATCATTTAACGGTCTGTGTGAGTAAAAATTTGTAAACAAAAAATGTATTTATATTCTCATACATTTGAATTTTTGTTTTCTAAGAAGTCAGTATTGTATTAGAGAATAACTTTCATTGTATTAATAAAATTAACATGTTGAAAGTTATTAACGTTATTAGGGTTATTTATGTAAATGTAAGCCTTTAGTATTTAAGAACAAATTAGTACCCTAATGAAAACATTATAATTTGGCACCTATACTATACAATAAATGCATGTTTACTTTTAGTGTTAGAAAGTGTTGAAGACTGCTTTTGTGGAAAATGACATTTTTTATGACTTTATTTGCTGCTGACTGCGTGGTTTTTGCATCCTAACAGTATAGGTAATCGTATTAATGTTATTTTTTTGACTAGGGTGACCAAGAGAGGACATAACATGGGATTTTTTTCTGAATTCCCGCTTGTTTGATGACATGGGGAAATTTTGTTTAGAAAAATTCCCACATGTCACCGGTGGGGACCAACTGGGGGGCGTTGTAGACGACAAATCATGATTTCTTTGACTAAGAACACCCTGCTCGTTCACAAAGTTAGATGAAGTAATAAAAAACCATGCAGATAGCCACAAATCAGTCATTCATAAAAATATACGCCAACCCGCCAAAAGTTCGTTTTACTTTTAATATAATTCAACGAAATTGCGTTTGTAATGTTTACTTTAAGAATATTAATTTTATATATGGCCTGTTTAGAAACGTGCCGCCGTAATAGAATCTAAATCATTATATGTATTCAATTTTAAGTAAGTACTCGAAATAAATATTATTTATGACGTGTTTTTTTTTATTTTATAACCAGCTTTTATCGTGCTCGTAAAGTGGTACTTTTTGAAATGAAATTAAATGCTGCCTGTAGAGTTAACATATGCTTGCATCTCTAAATAGTCTGTGGTTACCATTTTGTACGTATTTGTGACAAAATTAGATTTAAAAAAATACATAATAAAGTTCTCAAGTAATCGCGGTTTTTCCAGTGTGCTTTGCCCCAGCGAAAAAAATCGAATTTCATAATTTGCGTGCGTCAGAATGGCGTGTGCGTTACCCCAGCAAGAAAGTATTGCCTAGTGATGTGAGTGGGACAGATAATTAGTGCTCAATGTGCGCTGAATAAAAAATTTGTGTGTGCGTTGCCCCAGCGGAAAAAGTTCGAATTTCATAATTTGAGAGTTATACAGATAATTTGTGTATGACGTCGTGTAATTGTGTATGGTAAATAAAAATTTGTGCATTCAGCCATTATGGAGTTATTCATCAAAAACTGTTTCCGCTGGGACAACGTCCTGGCGGAACTTTTTTTTCCTGTTGACGTAGAACAAAATAAATAGGTACACAAATTTCCGCTTGACATGGGGTAATTGTGTATGTCTAAATCAAATTTGTGCGTCATTTAACTGCGAAGATATTAAGTTTTCGCTGCGACACCGTTTGGCGATTTGCTAGATTTCATATAAAATGAATTTACAGAGACCTGTAAATTTGCATATACGTTGTTTTGAATT
>DVZL01002884.1:0-14759 GCA_018236625.1 Lasaia peninsularis
AATGAGATGATGGACTTCTGGTAAAGCCGTGGGAACTTTACCAGAAATTTTGTGGAATTTTGGCGGGAACACGAAACAACACTTTTCACTGCCAGATATCACATATCTCCACTGATGCACATTATTAAACGTTTTAAGATAAAAACCCCACCATTTTTAAAAATAAAACACTAATAAGACATATTGTTTGAGAAATAATATCTCACAGTGAACCGCTCCATTCCGCGTTCCCGCCAAGACTCCAAGATAGTTCATTTCAATTTAAAACTTTATGAGCGTTGAGCTGCCAGCACGACTCGAGGAAAAGGGCTTCCATCTTAAATAATTTAGTTAAAATTATCTAATGTTCCATTAAGGGCTCTAACAATTATTTATGTTTTTTTATATAATTTTCATATGAAAAAAAAACAACAAAAAATATTTCATCTTTATAATATTAGTATACTTCCGTACCAATTACATAGGTACATATAGCGCACCCTCGCCTTCGTAACCGGCTGTGTAGCAGAAATCGTAGTATTATAATTTCGCCATAACTTCAAAACCAAACGTCCAATTTTAATCATTCAAAGAACAAAATATTATTTACACAAACTGTACTTAATTTATTTTGATAAGGATTAATAACATATTGTGTAAAATAATCGCGTTTAAATGTAGTTCAAAAAAAATTAAAGATTTTTAAATAAAAAATGGTTGTGCCTCACTCGACATATATAGCTATAGTGTGTCGCGGACTTTTTTGTAGATAGTTATAAGATCTATAACTAATTAGACCATTTTATGGTTCTGCCCTTTATAGTGTAGGCACCGTACCCAAAATAAGTAACATATATTCTGGTTGATTTTTTTTACACTTTGTTTCCGAAAAACCTAAATATCGTAGGGAACCCTTTTTTTCCAAAGTAAAATATAGCCTATGTTACTTGTGAATAATATGGCTTTCGAATGGTGAAAGAATTTTAAAAATTGGTCCAGTATTTTCTGAGCCTATTCATTACAAACATACAAAAAAAAAAGTTTTCCTCTATATGCTATTAGTGAAGATTGCAATAATATTATATATCTGTCCCTTAATAAATTCAAATAAAATAATGAAATATGTAATTGGTAACATTTTTCACTTTTCATCAAACTGACATTTGACAGTGACTTATTTTCAGTTTTCGTTCCGGTCGTAGTTAACGCAAAGATCATCTATTCCTAAAATTTGCAAATAAAAAATTAGTAATGTTTGGTTGATCTACATATTACTATGTCGATTTTCAGAGCCATAAGATACACAGCTACTCGACATTATTCGTCGTCAGCAATATCAGTAAAAAATAATGAACAAAATTCAGAAACTTTTGAAAACGTTTTCACATTTCCTTACATTACGAAGTTAGCTTTACTGAACAGGCTTAAAGTGTATCAGTTTTATGCTACAGGTATTGCGATTCCGAGCAGCGGTATGATGGAATTCCTAAATATTGTTCCCGGTCACACAGCCCTCACTACATCTTACATAGGTTAGAATCGTTGAGATTTTAGTGTCCAATTGGATATTGTTTGTCAAAGCAGTGTTTTAGTTTTTTTTTTATTTTAATTTGAATAGAAGGCACACAAAGTATAGTATGTATGTGTGGTAATCACAGCTGTTCACGAACAAGTGTAAGATAAAGGTCTTGATTATATTGATAAGGTCTTCGAATAACTGCTAGATAAAAAATAATTAAATATACAATGTGTAACATAATAAATGCCGCAAGAATCGGCAGCTACTAGTTAAAGTTATATTTATAATAGCAAAGATTTGAAACATAATAAAAGCAACAATCCACAGCTACCAGTACAATATAAAATTGTATTTATAATAGCAAAGATTTTAAGTCATTTTTATACACGTAAACGTCTTTTTTTAAGGATACAAATTGTCTTAGTAAATACAAAATGCATGGTCATCCTAATGCATGCCCAAAACTATGTAAACTAAACACGCTTGAGTCTTGTTTGTCTTACTCACACAGGTCATTCACTACCAGCTAATGCAGCTGACATCACAATCACTGTTTCTTTTTGTATGATGCAATTACTTAGAACCAGCTGATTAGTACAAAATATGAAGTTCATTAAACTCGCGCCACACTTACTGTATGTTATCACCACATCGAGCCAAACTCACCTGTGTACCTAATCTGTGTACTGAAAAGCCATTACGATTTACGCAAGAAACTTTTAAGAAAATGTAAATTACGAAAACCATTTTTATCATGTGGCCTTAATTAGTTTAATATTCCCCATATTTTTGTGAAAAATTAACACATTAAAAACCAACATGTGGATTCAGTAAACAATTCTGAACATACTACTTCGGAGTCTTGCGTTAATTATGTTACATGTTGTATATCGTTATGACTATATTCTCAAAAAGGGTGGCAGAAGTACCTATGCACCTGTAATTAGATGATACTAGGTGGCAAGGTCATTGCTATGGCACTAAACCTGGGATTTCTCACAATGTTTTCCTTTATTGTAAGAGCACATGGAAAATATATTAAGAAAAACTCACTGGTACACAACAGGGTTTGGACCAGGACTATTGAACTGGAAGTCCTTGGTGCGTTCCACTAGGCCACCAAGCCTCTTAAAGCACTACTAATATGGTAGATCCAGTGGAAAACTCAAGAATCAACATCTCAATTTTACACCAAAGTATCAATTTAATAAAAAATAGATAAGTCTCCAACAATGAGCTTACTTAATGTTTTGATTTTATGTAACTAATTCCTTCTCATAATTCACTGATTGATGTAGGTACATTAATATTATTCAACCTGAAAATGTGACTGTTATTAGTTGATGGCTTAACTAATATACTTTTATTATAAAAAAAGTATGTACTTGAAATTATTATTATTTTTTCCTCTATTTAAATTTCAAATTGTTTT
Organism: Lasaia peninsularis; assembly: GCA_018236625.1. Lineage (NCBI taxonomy): Eukaryota > Metazoa > Arthropoda > Insecta > Lepidoptera > Riodinidae > Lasaia > Lasaia peninsularis. The sequence goes on from DVZL01002884.1 coordinate 2,931, forward strand.
TATGTTTAATTAATTACAAGTAGTATAGATGTGAATCTCTGTTGTCTGAAAGAATCATAAAAAATAAAATATATTTAATTTTATTGTTTAGGTTTTTATAAAATTAAAATTGTAAATTGCCTCTGTGGTCAAGTCAAGAATGAATTGACCCATGCGATTCTGGGTTTGATTCCTGAGGGCAACTTGTTCTATAATTTTTTTTAGTTTACCTGAAAAACAATGTTGCCTGATATAGTGACGGACTTGCCACTTGTCACATTATGGGACCAAGTATTGTCAGCTAATGGTGGGTGCATAAGTATATACTTTTACTTACTCCTTCAAGGATATGGGATAATACAAATTATTCATATATTTATATTTTTAGAAAATTACAAGTCATTGTTTTTCATTTTCCAGGTATCACTGGTTTAGCGGTTCTATCACTATTCACTTTACCTTTTAAAAATGTAATTGGGCATTTATACATAAGTGAAGATAATAAATCAATCAAAATATCGTCTCTTGATTTTTATGGAAAAAGAAAAGATAAAATTATCTCTGCTGATGATTGGACACCTATGTATGACCTGAAGCCTACTGTTCTAGATCCAATTTGCCTTAGACCTAAACTGACAGATGGAACAAATTACTTATTATTTCATAGATTGGGAACCATTAAAAATCCTAAAAAAATGGCTGAAGTTTTAGAATAAATGTGTAAACTGGATAAGTTGATTATGTAGCACTAGTCATTAAGTATAATAAAATAATACAAATATGTTGTCATAGTTTCTATTTCATAAATATACATTACATTGTGGTAAACCAAAGTACATACTTGCAATTGCTAATCACTTAAACTTTATTATCAGACCGGTATTGCTGCACTATAAAAACATTTGGAAAGTGGGTTAACCTTCTGTATATACAAATTTAATACTAATTATATCTATACACATGATTTCTATAAGCAAAATTCACAAACACATTTAATAAATATACAATCACAAATGAATTATCATCACTAGGTCCCTTTTATAATTTAGTTATTCACAAATTCTTATATTTACATAAGAGATAACTTATGGTATTTGTCTATTTCAAATGTTAATTTTGTCTAAACAAAATTTACATTCTATTTAGTCTGTTCTGTTAAATGCATTCTATCAAAAACATTTTGGATTTACACAAGAGCTTTTGCTACATTACACTGATGTATTCTTGGGGCCTATATCACAAAACTTTCAACATGCATTGAGTCAAACAAAATTGTGTTTGGTTGTTCTAATAATTGTAAAAGGTTCTCATACCAGATCTTAGATTATTGTAGGGGTTCTATGGAAATTAAAAATGAATAAAAAATATCACAGTACAAATAACATAAACTGATGAAAAGCAAAAGTAAGCAAATTATGTACCTATGTGTCACGGGTGTTTGTCAATAATACCAATACACAGAAGTATTTAAATAGATACCAAAATAAATTTAATAAACACCCAGAGGCCAGACCTGAAAATACTGTCGGGAATCCGAGCTTTGTCCCTGGACAAACAAGACGTTCAGAGATCAACATGATCTATGCAATGGTTAGTAGTGGAATCCAAAAGACTGAGTTACAGTAATTCTAATAGTTCATATTCATAAGGTGCCATATATAAATTCAATTAAGATTTAAATTTATAAAAATATATTATTTTGCCTTGATAATAGTAAAATATCACACTTACAAAATAATACATGTTATGTGAACTTATAGTTTTGTTATATAGGCCCCAGAGAGTGATTATTGATTATAGATTTAGTTATACCAAGATCGTTTTATTTAGAAATAGATTTGGTAACCAATATTAGTCCTCATAATGTAGCCAATGCCCATGCAAATATTAATTGCATAGCATATTTGTTATTTTATGAATTACAATGGCATTATTTTCTTACAAAATCTATCAACACTGTCTCAAGTTAGTTCAGAGTTATAAGAATTGGATGGCTTTGCGGTACAATTAAGTCTTAATTAAAAAATTTCTAACATTAGTTATGAATACCATCTCAAAATTATTGAATTACATATTACACATGACAAAAATCTACAAGTCCTTAATGTCACAATTAAAATTATATACACTTTATCTAAATCTTCCTACTTCATTATTGTACACTCATATTAATCCTATGCTGGTTATTATGACTTGATATTAGATAGGTGAAAATTGTCTATTTTTAATAAAATCTTTTTATTGTGTGTTCGCATTAAGATTGCAGTTTCAATGTTAGCCGCTAGCCTATTGAACAATCGAATCGAAGTTCACAGTAACCAGTTAAAAAAGTAAAATAAATAAACGTTACTGGACAAATTACACAAATTAATAAAATGAACTATTTATGTTATGGGTGTTAGACAACTATACTAATACATAGAAAATAGAAAATTATAATTAAATTTAATAAACACCCAGACCTGAAAATACAGACATCTATGTTCATTACACAAATGCCTGTCCCTGTCGGAAATCGAACCCGAGCCACGCTGTTCGTCAATGGTATTAGGCGTGAACGATAACCCCTCGACCAATAACGATTTGGAGGTTGAATTAGCATTCTTTCAAACCAAATGTTTGTGTCCTGAATTCTTAACACGAACATACTACAGGATAGTTTCCTTAAGGTGTATGAGACTAATTTGTCACAACAATAAAAAGGATTAATATAAAGTGTCCTTACATACATAGAATCTTCATAAAAAGCGTATTGTAAAATTTTATCTTGACTGCCCTCTGAACTTGTTACCTAGAGTCTAGACCCTAAATATGACTACTGCAAGGCCACTTGCTCTCACTTAGAGCAGTAGAGATAAAATAGTATCATAATACTTAATCGAAGCAGTTAAAGTAAGACAAATATCAAGGTACTTTTAATATTACTAGGCATGAACAGTGACTCCTTATAGCAATATTATTTCAATAAAGTTGTTTGTCAATCTGTGACCTTGACTTTCAATAAGGTTTCTATTACATTGACACATTCGATTATAGAAATAATATTGCTTTAAAGCAGGATTTCTTAAGGATCCATAGAGTATCAGGGGTCAGTTTAGTTTAACAGTAAGCTAATGTCTATAATGAACTCGCCGCGAATATCATGGGGCCACACCGTAAACGATCAGACACTCCTACATTTTAATAAGAGTAATTAAAAAAAAAGCTTTTTTTTCCCTGAGTTATGCATGAGACCATGCAACTTTTTAAATTCTGGAAGTGGTCTGTGAAAAGTAAGTACAAAGTTTAAGAAATCCTGCTCTAAAGTATTATGGTTAGCCCCAGATGTCGGAAATATTGCTTGTACTCTTTCAGAGTTTTTATCTATAAAATCCAGGAATATTTGTAGATTTCATTAAAAAAAATCTTACACATGTGTATTGACTACTTAAATAGCATGTCACTATATCTACAAAAACTGTTGACACGTAATAGAATGAGAAGGTTTTCTACATCACCTCGTGACTTAACCATAGTTATCAAACAAACCAACAATTATGAAAACCTAAATAGTGTTTTTGTGTGTATGTGTGTGTTATTTCCAACTCAAAGCTCCCAATTTCTCCACATTTAAAAGTTATTTAGTTATTATAAGCTATTCTTAGAAAAGTCTTCCAGGTTCTTTTCTATGACCACAATGTACCAATATCAATAACAATAAGTGTTATATTTTTTAAAATTCAAATAATAAATTGCAGAACTACTTTCTTTTCGTTTTTTTATAAGCAGAAAACATTTTTTATTTAAGCAGGATTTTCTTTACATTTAGGCATAGGTTTCAAAATTATGATACATATATTCAAAATTATACAGAAAAATAAAGTAAAAAAAAAACTATACAGGAAAATTAAAATTGTAATTGCTACACTCATCTACATGAAACTCAGTCTGTCTGTAATGCCTGACCACCGGGCTTAGCAGAAGCGGGTTTTGATGATATTTGGACTGGTTGTATTTGAAGATCCAGTGTCAAACATAGGTTAATTTTTTACTTCTATGCATACCAACTATAAGAAACTAGCGGCCCGGTACGTACTTTGCCATGTGTACGGTGAAATATTTAAAAAAAATTTCAACACAGAAAAAAATTTCAATTTGATAGCACAATCTCTATTTACAAAATGGTCCGCCATTTATTGAATTAATTTGTTACAAAAAATGTGTTAAATTAAGAACCGCTCTACCGATTTTGTGCATACTTCACATAAACTATCTACTAAATAGTCTAAACAAAGCCTAAACATGTGGTTTGGACAGGTGAGCCCGTTCTTGAGTTATAAAATTACAACTAAAAGTGGCATTGATTTTTATATATACTATATAGATTAAGTTTTAATGATAGTCCGTTTGAATTTATTACAATTATCAAATAATGTTAAAAAGTATGACAATATATTGCTTTTCAAATTGTGGTTTTACAAAAAAGTATTGTAATTTTACTACCTAAAATTAATTATCATTATAATAATTTTAGCTAACATATTAATAATTGTTGATTTGATTTATCTCAAGGTATGATTGGAAATAAAAAAGGTAACTGGTTCCGAATATTTAATGAAAAAGAATAATCTACTATTTCATGTGATCCATGTGTTTATAACAACGTGATAATCAAAAGTGCATCAAGTGTTTGTCAAGTGAAAACATGTACAATCAGATACAAAAGTGTGCACAGATTAACCATATATCTGTAAGTTAATTTACGTATGGGTTTTTGAACTGATTGTACATTATTTGGTAATTGAAAATTAATCTACCCATGCTTGTGCTGGTTGATCCGTAGTAAAGGGGCTGACTCCATTTCGTTCCATTGCATCGAGTATTTCACATACATATGCAGCAACATCGGCTCGACTTTGTTCAATACCCTTTATGAAAGGGTGTTCCAATAACCTATTGTATTTTGGCCTTTGATTTTCCTCCTTTATTAAACTGAAACAATAAAAAAATATGAAATTATGGATTTCGCTCAGTATATATTTTTAAGAATGAAAAAATAGGCAGGATTATTGTGAGGAAATAATAATAATATTACTTTGAATTTTGCGGCCATGGGACGCAATAGGCAAGATTAGTAAGAAGGGTGTACATTAATTAAGTGATACATTAAGTGGGAGCGAGCTGAATTTCACTTAATATTAGTTTGGAGGAAATGGAGGTCTCGGCAAATTTTATACGATTTTTCATTTCAACTGGAATTAATGAAATCGTAGAATATGATGTTTCATTAAATAAAACACGTGTTTTCGTTAAAGTATGACTTATTACACAATTATATTTAAGAATACTTCGTGAATAGCATAAAGTTTCACAGTAGCCCACGAGAACAAAGTCATGGTTGGCAATCCATACACGGAAAATTGTATATATTTCTTGAAGTAAGTTAAAAAATAACGTGTAATCTTTATTGCTGAAGAAACATACCCACGTAAATATTTTGGCCAATATTCAAGTTTTTATTAATAAAATTAATTATTTAAAAGTACATAGTATTTTTGAAATTCCTTCGCAAATTTCGAAAACACAAAACCATGACGTGACGTCACGGTCCACTGTCAACGCCATGTCAATTGATATCCTTATTTTTACATCTTTGGGCATAATATGAAAATTTTCGCAAATAGGGAAAATACAATATTTATAATATAACACACATCTTACTTCTCACTAGAAATGTAATAACACTTCACTTAATATCACTTCGTTAACAAATTATTGTTCTAACTTCTCAGTGGACGGTGACATCACAAATAAGCGCACTTAAATGGCGATGTTTAAATCATCCGAAAATTATGATAGTTTAGATATATTTTTTTAGCTTGTTTATCACTATTTTGCAAGTGTTATATTTTTCAATTTATATAACATTTATGTAATAATTACTTGAAGTGATGTTAAAAAAAACATGCATATTCCTTATTTCTCAGTGTTAGTCCGAATCCCATATGTAGAATAAACTGGTAGCTTGTAAGAGCAATTCATCCCCTTGACAAGGTCGTGTTACTATCAGGGGGTAGGCTTGCATATCAGGTCTAACAGCCTGTCCACAGGATCTACAAGATGTGTGTTGTCTATAAGCAATGGTTACCTCATACCATCAACTAGCCGCATGTTTGTTTACTGCCTTATAAGAAAAATTCACTTACCATGTATTAACAAAGTTGACAAAGTTATTGGAGAATGCATTGTTCTTATTCGTTAACCTTGGAGGATCTCCTTGTACAACTTGCTGTAATTGTTCAAACACCGAGCCCCATCGCGGGTAAGGGAATGCCCCCGTGGCAACTTCCATTAAGGTTATACCCAACGACCAGACATCTGAACGTACATCATAACCCCGAGCTCGTCCAGGGTCAATTCTTTCTGGCTGTTAAGGAAAAGGTTTGGTTTTATTTTTGTTTAATTAAGTATGAATGGTTCTGGCCTATTTAGCTTATATTTATATGTTAACTTATATATGTTTTGCGTAAAAAAAAAGTTGCTAAATGGACCAGAGCGTTTTCTACATTTTTATGGATCTCGAGAAAGCGATGGAGAGGGTTGTGCGAAAGAAACTGGGGCATTTTACCAGATTATGGGATAGACGAGTGCTGCGTGCTGTGCAGTCTATGTATTGAGACTGTAAAGCATGTGTGCGGGTAGACTGTAACATATCGTCTTGGTTTAACGTTAACATTGACGTTAGAAAAGATTGTGTGTTGTCAGCACGCCTGTTTATCTTGTTAAGGTCACTGAATGTGGGAATGCGTACTGGTGACCAGGTAGTGAAATTCCTTCTTTATGCAGATGACGCTGTACCTAGCCTAAGCTCCTCCGAAATGTGTGCGCTCCGCAATGTTTGTGGAATAAATCTCGCGGACATTTGTAATAGTGAGACCAGAGAAAGGGTGGGATTGAAAGAAAATGTCGGTGTAAAAATGAGAAAGGTCCAATGGATTTGTCATGTGGAAAAAATGAAAGATGCAAGATTGATAAAACAGATATAGAATGCGAAAGTGGACAGATGTAGGTACCGGGGGAGATCACGGTAACATTCCCCAATCAAATAGCTCGAGTATTATCCGAGGGTGGTGTCAAATTTTCCGAAACCGGCGTATTTGTATGTATTCTTTATTAGTAATTCAAAGTAGGTAAACTCTATACTAAAAATAAATATAAAATGGGTTTTTTCATTTCACTTACCGCCATGTACGGTCTGCATCCGGCATCCCTAGTCCTAGCGATTGAATCTACTAATTTACCAGATATACCAAAATCACATAGCTTTATGTTTCCCCGTCTATCCAATAATATATTGGAAGGCTTAACATCTCTGTAAACATAATGAATAAAGAAAATATTACACCTTATGTTTAATCCTTATCATCAAGAGCTCTGTACATCAATAATTACAAAATCATAGCAGAAATGTAGTATTTCTAGAATATCCCTAATTAAGTTACTAATTTGTCGTGTATCCAGTCATGGGTTAGGTGGTTAAGAAAGTTGGTAAAACAAAAATTATTTTCTTTTGATTTCAACTATTTCATTACAAAAAAAAATGGATAAGCTGGAAATATTCCATATTGATATTCTCGACAGGGTAGGCAGAGGTAAATATGTACCTACAATTAGCCAACGATATTAGTTCCCATAAGTGGCAAGTTCGTCGCCTATCGGGCACAAATCCCGAGATTCTTCACGATGTCATCTTTCATCGCAAAAGCAGTCGGAAAATGTACTTAGACTAGTTAGAAAACCTTATTGGTACATAGTGGTGTTCGAACCTGGACTATCGAAATGGAAGACTGAAGCTCGTATCACTAGGCCCCCAAGGCTCAACAAGCTACATGGAAAAGCTAATTAATTAGGGTTGATAGTCCAGATAATTGCGAATATATTTAGTAGATAAGTAGTCAAATAAATTTTAACTTAAACTTATGCAACTCAGTACCTTCACGCCAATTATTCCCTAAGAGGTTGGTAGTAGTAGTAGATATACTAGACCACCCACGATTAGAGAAGGTACTAGGGTCCATGTTGTGATAGGTGGCCAGCCTATCGCCACTTCGGGCACATTCCAATCTCGGGCAATGTAATGCTTACTCAGAATAATCTGAAAGGCATTCAAGAAAAGTTGCCCTACCTGGGAATTGAACCCGGGACCTTACGCCGCCAACGGTCTTAACAAGCGACAGCCGTACCATTACACCACAGAGGCGACAGAGGCCTAAGCAATTAAATTTATGACAATTTAGTAACAAGTTACAGGTTAAAATTTTGTTGTATATTAAAGTGAAATTTGTAAAATTTAGCTAATCACATATCAAACAAGTCCATGTAAATCAGGCATTATGGACATACCAATCGCATTATAGAAATAATTGTGCTAAAATAGTCGAAAAATAAGATAAAATAAGTACTTATATCAACTGACCTGTGTATGATTTTCAATTTTTCTTTCAAATAATTTAAAGCTTTGACTGTGGCCAAGGTGATTTTAGCAATTATATTTTCAGGTATCCGAGTCTGCATCCGTTCACATATGAATTTGTAAAATTTATCTAGTGAGGTATCCATTAACTCCATACAAATCCAGCAATCACCCTGTGAAACGTTAATTGATAATAATGGTGGTAATTCTTATGCACGCTAACTAAACTTATTTTAAACTAGCTGTGCCCACGCATTCTTACGCATTTATATTTAATTATTTTATTCATTTCTAAAATAAAACTAGCCTAAAGCCGCTCCTTATTTGAAATTCTCGTCAAAATCAGTGCAGCCGTTTCAGAGATTAGCAGGTTTCACTTCCAACATGACCACTGGTGGTAGAGTGCTGTGAAGCAACTCGCCTGGGTAGGGATTCACCGCCTTACCTATTCTTTCCGCCATAATGACATTGATGTATAGATTATTGCTACTCTTCTTCACTATCTTCTTAAAACGTGAAACAAAGAGACAAAAACTTATACTCCTGTCTAAATAGTTTCTATGTGATATTTCTACAGACGTTTAGACTATTACCAGGATTATGTAGATAATAACAAAGGGCACAAGTAATTTTGTCATAAAGCTAAAGCCATTATTATTGTTAATGATGACTTGACCTCAACATATAATATCTATTTCATTCTCATAGAACCGGCTATCTCACTGTCATAAGGCTAGTTTGTTTTAACATTGTTAACTCTACAAAACTGGTAGAAAGAGAAGTTGTCCATTTTAGAAAGGGTTAGCAATACAACATATTCGGAACAGGTAGGAGTGTAATTTAACTTTAGCTTCATGAATCATATCTATATCCCCAAAATTAGCCAACAATATTATGTCCAATCTATACAAATAAATAAAATTTGAATGTCTGTATGTAATATTAAAATGACTGCTTTTTACTGTATATTGTAAATATACATATTTTTACTAAGTGCATATACCAAAACATTTTTTAGAATTTTTATCTGTTTGTACCCAAACAGATAAAAAATGTTTGAATTGAATTTGAGGGGATTTTCACTGGTAGAAAGCTAATGTAAAAATTAAAGATTAAATGTTTTGTTAAGCACAAAATTCAAGAATGATGGAACCAATTTGGTTGATTTCTCCTTTGCTACATTAAATGAAGTCTAGGCAAGGTTGTTATGAAAAAAATACTGTGAAAACTTTAAGGAACATACGAAAAATTGCTTAAATTTTTCTGATGCAAATTTATTAGTTGTCAATATTAGGTGATATGAAGTTCACCAGGTCAGCTAGTATTATACAGTAATTTATATTATACAGTAATATAGTATTGTTATAAATTGATAATTGATAGGCCTTGGTGGGCTAGTGGTACACACTTTGGACTTCCATTTAAGTTACCCAAGTTCCAACCCCACCATGTAACAATGTTTTTTCTGACATATCTGACACCATAAGAGCACTCAGAACATAGCTTTTTCTGAGTGCTCTTACGGTGGAAAAAATATTATGAAAAAACCTGCGATTTGTGCCTAATATGGCAACATAACCGTCACATCATGGGACCTAATATCGTCGGCTAATCATGGGTGCATATGTACCTCTGCCTACCTTTTCAGAGTTAAAGGCGTGACGATATAATAATTAGAAATTAATTTTATCCACACTGTGTAAAAAAAAATTATTTCAGGATCCTAACAAAGTAATGGTATACACTAATTAAATAACAAGTTACAATGATGTATGAGAAAGATGTTAATTTTTTTAAAATGTCTAATGTTTAGCAGCAAATACAAAAAAAATACCTCTTTAAACAATGCTCCATAAAACTGTACAATGTATACACATTCATTACTCTTCATGACTACTTCCAAGTCCATTAACAACTGTTTCTGCTCCTTTTCATCCACAGTTGAGCGTATACGCTTGACAGCCATTACTCGGTTAGTTCTGTGAAATATTTACAATTGTTATTTTTATTAACACAATAAATATTTTATCCTTTTTGTTGAAAAATCCTACTAAATTATACATAACTAGCTGTCCGCCCGCGGCTTCGCCCGCGTGAATTATTTTAATAATACAGACAACTTTGAAAGAGCAGACATTTTTCCGACTTATAATACTAATCGCGTAAAAACATACCCGCTTTTTAATGTAGTCGGTTAAAAAGTAGCTTATGTCCTTCCTCAAGGTCTACTCTAACTCTGTACAAAATTTCATCAAAATCGGTTCAGTGGTTCAGGCGTGAAATCGTAACATACAGACAGACAGACAGAGTTACTTTCGCATTTATAATATTAGTACGGATGTGATCCTACCTATGCAATGTTAGTTTCTACTAAGTTACCATGCAATGATGAAGTTAGTTAGTTGAAACCGTACCTACCTAAGACTCTTGTGTAAAGCATGTTAAGGCTCTTGAGTGAATAAGTTTACCGGCTACCCTACCTTCCAAACTAAAACACAAAAACAAGTCCAAAGTACTTATTATAACTTTTGTTATTCGAGCAATTGGTGGTTGAACTATTATACTCAATAAAAATAAACCTAAGTAGCGAAGGAGAAATATTAAAAAAAATAGTAGAAAAACTATTGAGGTTGTGGAAGCTTTTACTGAAAAAAGATACTAAACGAGAGGTTAATACTTCCAGTGTTAGTTCCCCAGTGTAGAATAGACCATCTGACTTCTAACTTTAACTGAGTTAACTGTCACTTACAACATGACCGTTAGTGGTAGAGTATTATACAGCAACTCGCCCCCGGGCAGGCATCCACCGCCTTACCTATTCCTGTTACCATAATGACATTATCGTGTTCCCGTCTGGAGGAAAGGGACCACAGTTGTCTCTTGTGTGCTGTCCTATCCCAATAAAAAAAATAGGATGCATGCCCTATATGTTAATGTGTGTATTATACACTACACATAGGGTTTGCCCATCGGAGGTCAGAAGGTAACCTCAGCCGACATTTACAGCCAATGTATATAGCATTTTATCTTGTAACTGAATGATCAAGTTCATTAACTTTGATGTGTCAGTAGGTTATCTTTCACTTAACATTGTTTGCATTACACAAGGTACACAACCCCACCCAGAACTCCATCTTGTGTCTAGTTCAATGTTTTGAGGTAAATTTCTTATTGAATTTATTTTATACTAGCGGACGCCCGCGGCTTACCGCTGCAAAAAGCCTACTCAAGAAAGACATGGTCAGCTAAATAATTCACAGGTCAATTCGCAGAAACCGACACTAACATCGACGACGCAGTCATTATCCGCAGGCTGCACATATTGTCTTTCTGTGGATATTGAAGTTGTTAATGATGAAAATATTTAAATGTAATTAATACTAAGTTTTCAAACAAAA
>DVZL01002885.1:0-14757 GCA_018236625.1 Lasaia peninsularis
GCCTATTATCCCCGAAGAGGTAGGCAGAGGTGTGCTAGTATATCCACGACTCGTAAGTCCAGTAGATATACTAGAACTTAATTTATTAACTTAATTTATTTTTAAACTTATTTGGTTATAAGAATTTAATATAACACCCTCGAGTACTAGCTGGACTTGTGCACAGAGGGTTCCGTGCGATTATCTGTAAAAACGACAAAAAACGTTTGTTATTCTCATGTATAACTTATACATCTCATAATGAAGTTTCATCCGAATCCGTCCTGTATCTTTTTTGTGAGTAAGTAACAAACATACATCTATTAAATATTAATATTGATATTGTTTGAATTTAATTAAAGAAGTCATTGTTGCCGAGGAGTTTGTTTCGCTGTTTCGTCTCCTGACGAAATTTCGGCTATGTTTCCAAACATAGTGGTACCAGGGTGGTAGTTTATGGTAAACAGGGTTAAAATAAGATAAGTGTTAATTAATGTTTATAAATAATAAGACGATTAGTATATAATATATAGTTAATAAATATAAATTACATGTTAAAATATTTGCACACCACATTGTGGTAGAATATGTTGGTATAATTAAAAACTCTTTTTTGTATCAACTTTCAAACATACATATTCGGCAAATAAATAATTTTCATTTCATTTCATTTAATTAAAACCTTTTATTTAACTAGTATTGTATGTACGTATGTTCGGGTGGAATCTTAAAACTCAATTTTGAAGTACCTAGATATCTTCATCCGATTAAGCTGAAATTTTGTATACTCGTTTAGTTTGGATAACAATGCAGGATAAGGTACATGACATCATTCTAAATCCAATATGGTGGACCAACCAAGATGGCGGAATAGTTGTATTTAAATCACTTCTACAATATGGTTATCAAATGAAAGGGCTCGTTCAGAGCAACTCCAAAAATTATATTATGTTTTCTAAAAATCTTTTTTTGCTTATAATTTTTTTCACTTCATCCATACTTACAAATTGCGTTTATAATATTATTCGGATTGGATACAAAGACGCTCATCCTATCAAAGTTATTCCAGGAACTGCGGAAAATTGGAAGCCATCACAAATCTAATTCAACCCGGCGGTCCAGCGGGCATAAATCTACAGCAAGACGGGAAACCGGCCCCAATAAATCTAACGCCGGACACGGAATATTCAGGGAACCGTACACATGTGATACTTTATGTGGGATTACTCGTAAACTACACCAGACCCTCTCTGGAAATAAACACACTGTTTCCCTTAGCATCTGGTCTTTCGTCTTTTTTTGTATGTTATAATATAATAGTTTTTTGTATGTATAATTATAATGCGATGCTGTTTTTATACCTATAATATGGTGCCTTCGTGCCAAGTATGAGTCAGACAAGTCCGACTCGCACTCGACCGATTTTATATATAATATTTTATAATATACGAGATATTAAGACACGTATATTAATTAATTAAAAATATGATGTACGTGTTATACGCATTATACCTCGATCGTTAATTTTCATATTGTAAGTAAATCTTAATTCTTTCTTTAAGATCCCGGGTTCAATTAGAAGATAGAGCACCTTGTTCCATGATTTTTTAGTCTATCTGAAAAACATATAGTTGCATGTGATTGAATTTTGTCCAATGTGGCGACGGATTTGCCATTTGTCACATCATGGGACCTAATATCGTCGGCTAATCATGGGTGCATATATATTTAAGTATAGATATTAATAAAATTCCTTAAATTTCAAGAAAATCGCGAAATTCTAGTGATTGTGTATACATAATAGCCAGTTTTATCAAATTGATTTTGAATATTAAACAATGAACCGTCCAAATTCGAAACGTGAGTTTGAATTTTATGTCAGACTAAGTTGATTTAATTGGGTGAAGCGTGAACACCCTGTTTATCAACTGGATATGGCATCTTTGAAGTTTATTATAGTCGAATTTATATTTTTCATCGTCTGCACTTGGTGGAATTACATTGTATTTATTCCTTCAAAACACACACTTGTACTATTCTATGTATGTATTTTTATTTTTATATGACGCTTTAGCCAGCTAATTTCATCTTTTACAGCATAACGGCTGAAATACTATAATATAAACTATATACCTGAAGGAAAAGGGTCTAATGTGATCTATTCAGACACATCGGTGCAGTGTCCGGGATGAGTCAGGGTCGTGTTCCGTCAGGCACGGAAAGGTGACAAGTCCGTCGCTATATTGGACATAAATTAAATCACAGGCAAAGTTATCCATACTAATACGTACCAAATATTATAAATGCGAAAATAACTTTGTCTGTCTGTATGTCTGGTCTGTCTGTCTGTCACGCTTTCACGTCTAAATTTAGTACAGAGATAGAATTGACCTTGAGGAAGGACCTAGACTACTTTTTAACTGACTTCAGTAAAAAGAGGGTATATTTTTACGCAATAAGTACTATATGTGGGAAAAATTTCTGCCATTTGAAAGTTATCTGTGTTTTTAAAATGATTCACGCGCACGAAGCCACAGGCGAAAAGTTAGTTATATATAAAAATCAGTTACTGTTTGTTAGTTTCGTTAAAACTAGAGAATAGCTGAATGTGTCTAATTTTGGTTTTGAATTACTTGTGGCATAACTTCTAAACAGCTGACCCTTTTATTTTGAGATGATTAGATGGTTTATAGATGATATAAAAATATAAATGGATCCGTTAGGTGGCGCTGCTAACCAATTACTACTACTAACCAATCATGCGAAGCCCAGCAGGGTAGTTAATTAGGGTTCCATATCCTAAAGCTTTAGAACGGAACCCTCTAACTAAAACTTCACTGTCTTTCTGGCTGTTTCTTAAAAACCGTAATAGATAGACAGTTGTAATTTTCACAGGTGATGTATTTCTGTTGCCGCTCAAAAAATACTGAAAACAGACTAAATAAAAAAATTGAGAGGTATCAAGGGACACCCAGATGGAACGAAGTTTACGATTTTTTTTTTATTATAATTCCTTCACTAATAATTAATTGATATTAAAAAAAATAATCGTCGCGACACCACACTGTTCAATGCGAAATAGAAATGAAAATATCTGGCTTGCTTTGAGAGACAGACAGAGAAACATGCGCACTCCGCACAGCTTAAAATAGCTTACTATAACAAAAAGTGTCGTTACAACTTTTCGTAAGAATTTTTTCCGTCTAGCCCCCTTTCACAACGCGCGATAAATTTAAAAATAATGCTCTGCTATGACAAACGTTTTATATATAACGGATCCCTTCTAGCACGAGTTCGATTGGCACGGTTTTTATTATTGAATACTTAGTAAAGTACAAACATGAGGCACCTCATTTAAAGTTAAATCTTTGTCAATATTTTGTTACAAGATCAGGTAGATATTCGATCTTTACGAACATCGAGAATATGATAACACGGTACGCGCCCAGAATAATAAGGCTTCTTAACTTCCAACAAGGTTAGAATTAAATCGGATGGTTTAACATATTACGGAGATATTAGACGCAGTAATGCTTTAAGCTTTTAAAAACCTGTATTCATTTACAATTTTGACAAATGGTAATATATTTTTACAATTAATTTATACAAATTAATAAAATTGGAATATATGCATGTAATAATAGCTGTGCCCGTGACTTCGTCCACGTTTTTATTTTATACATTTCTAAAATTAAATTCTAAAACAAAACTAGCCTAAGCCGTTCCTTATTACATTAGCTGTCTGCAAGGTCCAGTCGAAATCGGTCCAGCTGTATCAAAAATCAGCGGGTACATACAGACAGAGAGACATACAAAAATTTTTAAAAATACTGTCTTGGTATATGTACCTTGTAAACATACATATGCATTTAGCAAGAAGCGGTTATTTAAATATTACATAGGTACAGACGCTTCAACAAATTGGTATAGATAGTACGTTCGTTTTAAAAATACAGTTTTTCTTCAGGATTTGAAAGAATGACTTCAATTTGAAAGAAAGATTTCAATTGGTCACTGTTGCCATTTTTGTATGATAAGTATTGGAAGGCAAACGGATGCACAGTGAAGTGTCATAACACTTCACTTAATTTCACTTCGTTGACAAATTACTGTCCTCACTTCTCAGTGAACGGTGACGTCATAAATAAGCACGCTAAAATGGCGGTGTTTAAATCATCAGAAAATTATGATAGATTGGATATTTTTTTTTATTTATCACTATTTTGCAAGTGTTATATTTTTCAGTTATATAATTACTTGAAGTATTATTAAAAAAAAACTTAAAAAAACAAGCATATTCTTTATTATGCTCTCTACTAGTACTATGTATTCACCCGCCAACAATAATTTAATTGCAGCTTTAATATCGACGAAAATGGCGTGGATGAGTAATAACTCAGCAATGGACACGCTTTTAGCGCTATGCTGCTTTGATAACGAATGGGTCTCTGAGTATTTCATAATATAGTATCTGTGAATGTATTCCCCCGTGTTGGTCCGGGTCCTCTGTGTAGAATGTTTATTCTAAACTACCTACTAGGCAGGCAGGCGACCATAGCTTAACTGGGTCACTACTAATATGACCACTGGTGGTAGAGTGCTGTGCAGCAACTCGCCCGGGTAGGGATCCACCGCCTTACCTATTCCTGCCTCCACGATGACATTGGCGTGTTCCGGACCGGAGGGAAGGGTAGCCAGTAGACTTGCACATAAGATCTTACAGCCCGACCACAGGGCAGCGACACACCTACAACATCTATGGTGTCTATAGGCCACGGTTGTCTCTTACCATCAGGAGACCTGTTCGCTGTCTTATGCTGTAAAAAATACGTCATAATATGTTAAACTACCTGTGCCCGCGACTTCGTTCGCGTTTGAATTTTAAAGTAGCCTAAGTTACTCTATAATAAAGTCAGTGAGTGGCCGCGTTCCGATCCAGTGGTAAACTTTAGAATTATAAAGACGCGTCACAAGAACCGCTTGTGACGCGGAGGTCTATGTGAAATAAAACATTTTCGATTACATCAGCTGTCTGCCAATGAAAGTCCTGTCCGAGCACACTGTTCTGGAGATTAGCCGGAATAAATAGACAGACAGACATCCCAAATAGACAGAACAATTTTAAAAAAATGCTATTTTTAGTACGTTCAGTGTTTATATCATACATCTATACAAATAAATAAAATTGAAATATCTGTATGTAATACTAAATGCATATATTGTATGTATGTTTACAAGGTAGATATACCAAAATAGTATTTTTTTGGTATAAGTATTTTGTGAATACACATATGCACATAGTAAAAAGCGGTTATTTTAATATTACATACAGACACTCCAATTTATTTATTTGTATAGATGGTATAGAACCCTTCGTGCGCGAGTCCGACTCGCCCTTGACGGATTTCGTTTATATTTAATATGGTGTGGAACAAATATTTGAACCTACCAAATATGTTTATATATTCCAAGTATTACGTAATCTCTCATGAAAACGCCATTTCGGCTTTCATGTCGGCAAAAATTTCACATATGAGTGCTCGTAACTCGGCGATAGACACGCTTTTAGCGTTGCTTTGATGTCATCCATTAGGACGATGTTTATGGATCTCTGGGTACTTAATATGGACTTATGGTTCTGTAGGTAATATATTATTGCTTAGTTTTAGGGTTTTGTACATTTCCAGATGAAAGACTGATAAAATATATGTACGATGCGAATGTGATGGGCTGTACGTACTTGGAGAGACCTAGGTTAATATTCCACGACCAAATAGTACGCGTATTATCCGAGGGTGGTGTCAAGAGTCTCCGCAACAAGCGTACATGCATGAAGAGAATGAAGAATGTAGAGAAAGCCAGGCAGGTATGTAGGGATCGTCACACTAGTCTTACTTCGCAAGGGACCTGGCGTTAAGATATATATGCGTGTTTTTTTTACAACAGACAAATATCCGAAAGAATCCACGGAAATGACATAGGTGATATCGTGTTCCGTACTCTTTACTCATTCTGATTTTTTTATCAGACAGCTTATTGTAGATTTCTTTTGATGTTTTTGCGTCTGCATATAAGTCTAAGCTTTGTACTTGCGGATTCACCCGCATAAATTATCAAAGGACATAATTTTTTATATTTGAACGCGTCCTAAGGTATAACATTCATATATTTCAATGCTATCAGGTTGGCAAAATAACTCAATACAATATCATCACACACACAAAATCAATGTAAAATAAGCAAATTACTTGCTTGTGCCATGGATGCGAGATAACGATATTAATACATAGATATACTTAAGAAGATATCAGAATAAACTCAATAAATATCCAAATCTAGTAATATAGACATAGTATATCATCACTCAAAAGTCTGGTCCTGTCAAAACCGAAGCGGAGTCTCGCAGTTGGTCGATTTCTTTACACGTTTACGCTAACCCTTCGACTAATGAGGCGGTTAATGCAGCTTCAGCGGCTTGGTTACTTGTAGGTGTCGCCATTTTCTTACCATCAGGAAATCCATTTGCTTGTTTCCTTTGAACTTTTGTTAACCATAACCTAGTTTTTGAATTCGAAGCCAATTATTCAAGTGCCTAATAAAAATAAATAGCAATAATGTTAAACGATTAAATTATAAAAAGAAGGCGCTAGTATTTATACATTTTTGAGATATTGGAAGGCAAACAACATGACCGCCTTTGCATATTTTAAAATTCATGTTATTGTGCATGTTATGACGCAGTTTCTAAATTTATTTAAAATACATACTATCCTTTATTTTTTATTTCGTTAGAAAAAACACAATAAAACTTTACAATTTTATACCCGAAAGTTCATAATATTGTTATTTTTATGTTAATTCATTTATTCAAAATGGTTTTCGCATTCGAATAGTAGGAAATATATATGTTACCTATATTATGTGCATTACAAATTGCGTTTGAATTTCAAGCGCATCGCGTAAGCAAGAATATCGGATAACATCCAAATTGGACCTTCACGCTGCATGGAGGGATGTTGGCTCTGTTTTATTTTTAAGAACTTAAACTTCCGCCGCCTCCTCAATGGTAAGCGATCAACTTCGAGACCCGGATTCAATTCCCAACGGAAACAAAGACATGTGATATGGTACGTTTGTATTTCCCGGTCGGCTTATTAAATTTTTGATTTCTATTTAAGATTTTTTTTTTTAATTTTGAGACTACAAACTATTAGAAGATATATCTAGGCTAAAAATATGTGATATGTTTGTATTTTCTGGTCGTGGAGTTTATTAAATTTTTACTTTCTACTTAAGCATTTTTTAAAATTTTGAGACTACAAACTGTTAGGCTAAGATTATTAGAAGAACAATAAATTATTAATAAAAACAATCCTCTAAATGCTAAGCGCGAAACATTTTTATTGGGAGGAAAATGGAAAATTTCAATGTGTAATATTTCCATGACTTTTATAAGAACGTACTCGTAAACTCCCACCCTACTAATATTATGAACAGCTTGTGAGTTTGCATGTGTGTGTGTGTGTGTAGGTGGGAGAAAGTATGTGTGTTTGTAAGTGTTTCACACAAAAACTACGTAACGATTTTCACGTTTCTTTTAAGTTTACAGTACTATAGCTACATATGTATACATTAGAATAATATTTAAGGATTTAAGTATACATAGGGATATAGGGACAGAGACTTTGTTTTATATTATGTAGGGTTTCAAAAAGAATAGATGTATTTCTTTCATACATATTTTCACACCAGGTTCCTTGCGAGATAGGCAGAGAATATCGATTGCCAAGTGTCACATTTATGTATTTCTTTAATTTTAAATTTGGAGAACTTGTCATTCGAAAGCATTTTTCTGTTATTGGAATTACTTTAAAATATAGTTTGTAAAAAATATTAGGAGTATTAAACTTTAAACATAGTTTCTTTACGTAGGGAACGACACATACGTTTATTTAAAATCCTTTTATATAGCAATAGCTGTGCTCACGACTTCGTCTGCGTTTTTATTTCATATATTTCTGAATTATACGTTTTGGAGGACGGACAGACGGACAGACGGACAAAGAGATATAGAGACAGAGAGAGAGAAAGACAGGCGTCAGACAGACAGATAGACGGACAAAACTTCTAAAAAAATTGTTTTGGTATGTGTAAAGTACCTTGTAAACATACATATACATTTAGTAAAAAGTATTTTAATATGACACACAGACACTCCAATTTTATTTATTTGTATAGATATCTTAAATATATCAAAATCGTTATATACATCTTGCATAAAATTATATACAAACATTGATTGTGTAGTTTTTTAAACAGTCTGGTTCTTATAATGGTTCCGGTCAGAACCAACCGTTCCATTGTTTCAAGTCGGAGAATCTCGAAAACAATTTTCCGAAGCTCAACGGTAGTGATAATACTTCAGGAGTTGGCTCGTAGAGTCACAGATGTAGAGTTTCTATGGAACCACATTTTATTTCTTAATGGTAGAGGTATTTATTATCCTTTAGGTATTAAATTTTGCCTCTCCTCTGTGGTGTAACAGGACGACTATTGCCTGTTAAGAATGTTAGCTTCGTAGGGTCCCGGGTCCAATTCCCAGGTCGGGCAACTTTTCTTGAATGTTTTTCAGATTATTCTGAGAAAGCATAACGTTGCCCGGGATTGGAATGTGCCTGAAGTGGCGATAGGCTGGTCACCTATCACATCATGGGCCCTAGTACCTTTACTAATCGTGGGTGTTCTAGTATATCTACTGGATATACTGGAACACCCACTGGTGAATATACTTATATATACATACTTCTGCCTACCCCTTCAGGGATAATAGTCGTGAAGGTACTTTATTGAATTTTGCATTTTATATAGAATACACGACAATTTTTGGATTATAAATCGATGAATGCTGATTGAAGGCATGAAAAAGTATTGTCATGTTCCGCCTGAGTCGATCGTGCAAGCGAGAGCGCCGAACAAGCATGATGATTTTAGTGATTATAAAAGCAAAATTAAACATTTTGAAAAAAATCATCACCATTGAAGTCATCATCAATATTCTCTTTGTGCCCTGACTTTCATTCGAGACCCCACATTCGGTTGTCCTTTCTCACTTTCACCCCCACAAATTTTAATTAGCTCAACCGATTTTCGTCAAACATGTCTAAGAACATTCATAGATAAGTCACCGATAATACAAAAAACTAAATTGAAATCGCTCCATCTGTTTGGGTGCTACCATGCCTTTTTGGGAATTTAATATAACACCTCACACTCTTTTTCTGTCGGGGGCTAATAATTTAATTCAATTCATAAAAGCAAATTTTCATCAACGTTTTCTTTTAACGTTTTGGCATAAAATTATCGTATGTAAACAAACTTTACAGACAGCCAATTTTTATTACAAAAACCAGTCAAGTATAAGTCAGACTTGTGCACGAAGGGTTCAGTACCATTGTCCGTAAAAACGCCAAAAAATCAAGTTTGTTGTATATGAGCCTCCTTAAAATGTTTTATTTTATTTAAATGCAGCAACAGAAATCGTCGATGAAATAAAATGAATTTCAACTTCAATATATCACAATTCTCAATACACAGGTTTGTGACATACAGACAGATAGATAGATAGCAAAGTATGTTTTTACATTTATATGATTATGCAAACACAAATTGTTATTTTTATTACTTTGGGATTTAGCCAATTTGTGTAATTTGTTTTAGGAATATTTATTAAAATAAAAAAACCGACCAATTGCGAGTCGAACTCGCACACGAAGATTTTCATAACGGCAAAAAATACGATGGTTTTAGGAATACCGCCGGGTGACAAAACAATTTCGTCATCCATATTTCCCATTTTACCCTTTAGGCATGAAACAAAATGTGTAAAAAAACTAAAGCCACATCCAGCTCCTGAACCCAACATCGTTGGTATATTCGTTTATTATCATTTTAACTTGCGGACCATTGAATTGTAGAGACAAAAGAATCTGTAGACATAATACTAGAGTATGCAAACTTTATCCCAACAATAAGAACTCTTCTATTACCTTCTATATATTGATTTCACTCTCTTCCTCTTTAGCCTTCACGTTTCTATATCAGATGATATCGGGTTTATTTCATCTTGGGCATTTGACAAAAAAACTACCTTGAATGAATGGATGAATGAAACTTTATTGCACATTAATACATATGCATTTAGGAGAACATATAATTGGAAGTAGTTAAGCAGGAAGTATCCAACCCACGCAAACACCAACATTGAGTTAAACATACTAAAGAGGTCGTAAAGTTCTATACTTTTGTCCAGTAAAAGATCCTACCGAAAGCTATGACATTTATACAATCATTAGACACCAACTCACATGTACGGTTGGTATGTATTTATAATTACCATATCTCAATAAACTCTGGCCAAATAGGTTATTGCCCACATTTTATCATGGACTTTGTAAGAAGTGAACAAACACACGGATCTCCTGATGGTAAGAGACAATCGTGGCCTATAGACACCATAGGTGTTGTAGATGCGTCGCAGTCCTGTGGCCGGGGTGTTGTGCAAGTTTACCGGCTACACCACCCTCCGGACCGGAACACGACATTGTCATTATAGCGGAAGAAATAGATAAGGCGGTGGATCCCTACCCGGGCGAGTTGCTGCATAGCACTCTACCACCAGTGGTCTTGTTGGCAATGACCTTGATAACCTATGCTCGCCTCTTACGAGCTGCCTGGTAGAAAGACAGATGGTCTATTCTACACAGAGGACTTGGACCAACACGGGCAAATATTGGTGGAATCTTTGTGGTTTCCCTGACCCCCGTGTTTATTAGATGTTCGCGCCGACCCATTAAAAAGGGAGGAGGAAGTGGAACATGACACATTTACTTAATACCTTTTTCATTCACGTAATCAGGTAACCTGCACCTTCTATATTATGTATATCAAATTATAACAAATTATCAATAACTGAAACCAATTTTAATTCGCCCAATCACAAGACACGGTTATGTTTCAGTGAAGCTCAAAAAAAGAACATGTTGACCTACCCTGGAATCAAACTAAAGACCTCGACTTTAACGCACAAAGTCCAATTTGTATATTACAGATAATATTGGACGCAGAAAAAGCAATTTCTAAATTATTTCAAACCAGCACAGATGTATAAAATGGCCACGGGAGCTTGTTTCTCTGATGTTATGGCTTTTACGATTTGTAGTCCGTAATGTGCCTCCAAAACTTTAATATTTTACAGTTATGACGGTATATAAGGTGCTTAAAATTAAAAATATAAACATTTTTTTTGTATTTTTATGCTTAAAATATGGTGTTTCGGTACCCTAAAGGTAAAACTGAACTCTATTCTTAAACCCTTAAGACTTCGCTCTCCGTCTGTCTATCTGTCTGTCACTAAGCCGTATCTCATGAACCGTGACAGCTGGATAGCTGAAATTTCATTTTAAATATTTGTTTTTAACAATGTTTCAGCATAAGGACACACATTCGTCTACATTCGTCTACATGGACAAGGAATGAGTGTAGATATACAATGCGAATGTGGATGGCTGCAGGATCCGGGGAGACCTTGGTTGACATTGCACGACCAAATAGCTCGCGTATTATCCGAGGGTGACGTCAAAAGTCTCCGCAACCGTGTATTCACGAAGAGAATGAAGAAAAGAGAGCGTAACGGTACGACTGCTATCGCCTGAAGACCGTTAGCCACGTAAAGTCAGGGTTTCAATTCCCAGGTCGGGCGACTTTTCTTTGATGTTTTTCAGATTACTCTGAGTAAGCATTAAATTGCCTGGGATTTAAATGTCACCAAAATGGCGATAGGTTTGCCACCTATCATATAATGGGCCATAGTAGCTTGGCTAATCGTGAGTGTTCTAGTATATCTACTGTACTTAGGTACGCGTCGCGGATATACTAGCAAATCTTTGTCTACTCTTTCGGGGATAATAGACTTGAAGGTACTTAAGTATACATGGGTACAGACGGGAATAGGAAGAGACTTTGTTTACTATGTAGTGATACTTAAGAGTGGTCAAAATACGACAGTGTATATAAGGGGTTATATATAATAACAAAGTATATAACTCGAAATATTTCACCGAGCAACCGGAATTCGATTCGTAAATTATCAGACCGCCACAGATGCGGCTAATGACCGCTAGAGTGTTCGTCCGATGTTATGGCTTTTACGATTTGTAGCCCTTAATGCGCTCCCAAAATATAGTATTTTTGACTTATGGCAGTATTAAAGATGCTTAAAAATAAAATTTTACTTTTTTCCATTTCCGTACAGTTAATGCCTAATATAGGTTATTATTTATGGTTGTTTTCAAATATTAAGTAATTTAGGTCACTGGATTAGAATTTTGGTAGCCCAGTTAGTGCTTCGGACTTCTAACCTTGTAGACCAGGTTCAAAACTGGCTATTTTGAAATGATTTTTTTCAACTTAAGTAAATTTCGTGTTATGGTTTTTACGTTTTGTAGCTCTCGATGCGCTGCCAAAACATAGCATTTTTAAGTTATGGCAGTATTAAGGATGCTTAAAAATAAAATTTTACTTTTTCATTTCTGTACAGTCGAAGCCTAATTTAGGTTATTATTTATGGTTGTTTACAACCATTAAGTAATTTAGGTGCTGGATTAGAGCTTCGGTAGTCTAATGATTACTACTTCGGCCTTCCGTTACAGTAGTCCAAGTTCGAATCTTTTTATTTAACAACGGAATTCCCCAACTCAAGTCAATTTCCTGAGCGATCTAATGGTGAAGAAAACACCGGTAGGCCTCTTGCGTGAAAAAGTTTACCGGCTACCCTACCCTCCAAACCTGAATACGATAATGACGAGCACTAAAGCTATTGTGGCAGGAATAGGTAAGGTGGTTGTACCAATCCGGGCGAGTTGTTGCATGACTCTACCACCTAGTCAATGTCACGGTGTTGATGACAATAGTCTATTTTACTACGTAACCCGGACCAACTCGGGGGAAAACCTATTGATCTTATTATCCGTACTAATATCATAAATGCGAAAGTAACTCTGTCTGTCTATCTGTCTGTTACGCTTTCACGCCTAAATCACTGAACCGATTTTGATGAAAGTTGATACAGAGATAGATTTGACTTTGAGGAAGGTCATTTTTAACTGACTACAATAAAAGGGGGGTATGATTTTACGCAAAAAGTATTATAAGTCGGAAAAATGTCAGCCCTTTGAAAGTTGTCTGTGTTATTAAAATAATTTACGTGGGCGAAGCCGCGGGCGGAAAGCTAGTCTGCCTATATTTTAATGGTGCTTGGGTTCCTGAGTTTGACTCCTGGGTAGGGATTTTTTTTCGATGCTCCCTTAACGGTGTCCTTCTGTTTTCAAGGGCTAACATAAAGTTGCCTGTTATTGAGTCAGTACCCAATATAGGAACGAATCAACCGTCTGTCACATTCCTAATATCGTCGGCTAATCGTAAAAAAAATATGTACCTCTGCCTACTTCTACCGGGATTGGGGCGTGATGATTTTTATCTTAATGGTATTATAATATTGTGTTATGACATTATAATGATCTTCATTTATTTTGAAATTAAGGACACTTTGTGTCATTTATTTCATATTAAGAGTTATAATTGATAAGACAGTTAATAAAAGAAAAAAGTTAGTAAAATTTAATATTAGACGGCGTTGTTCGTTGAGTAGTTAGCTTATATATGACAAACAACGGCGTTTATTGTGATTTCGGTTTAATTTCTGACAGGCGTTGGAGTTTTGTGAAGAACATATTAAGTATTTAGGTTTGAATGTTTTTTTTTTCGATTGCATAGTGTTTAGGGCTTTGGGCTTTCATCCCAGTAGTTCAGATTCGAATCCCAATATAGGGTTGCAAAGGTTGCTCTGTGTGAAAACTGGCGCCGCACATTGGATCGAAACCATAGTAGGGCGGACTTAGGAGTTTTTTGGTTTTTTCACCTTTTTTTAATGCCAATTGATAGACTATTAAAGCTTAGTTGAAGTGGTTCTGTATAATTTTTTCGTAAACCTGGTAGTTTAAGCAAAAAACATTGTTTATGTTTTTTTTTGTATGGAGCCGTATCAAAAGAAGTAAATTATTGCTAAGTTATGATCGATCAACCTTTGAAACCTTATATACGTTATACCCTGGGTACTATACTACACGAATACACTGTAAGTGTTTGCGTATAGTTGCCTATTGAGGATGTAATTAAAACGAAAAAAATATTAAAAATGCTATTTTTATTTTTAATCTTGAGATTTTTTTTTGTGATTGTCAAACAAATATTACACATTATAATACATAAAACATTAATGATGATATTATAAAAAAAATTGTAAACGAAAAGTTAATTATAAAATAAAAGTTAGTCTAATTAACATGCATTTACTCTAGCCCTACCATGGTTTCGATCCTATGCGCCGACGTGAATCTGATATATAAACTGGATCAAGTTAAGACTAGGAAGCAGTTCATTAATGTTTTTTAAATTTTCTAATACAATTCTGACACAATTAAATTTCAATACAATTGTAATATAACTTAGTCTAATGCAATTTAATTTTAATACAACATAGTTTAATACAATTTAAGATGATTCGTAGGAGCGGGCATAGGTTAAATGGAACACTAGCAACATGACAACTGGTGGTAGAGAGATGGCTGCCACTTGCCCGGGTAGCGATCCACCACCTTACCTATTCCTGCCGCCATAATGACATTGTCGTGTTCCGGTCCGGAGGGTAGGGTAGCCGGTAGA
>DVZL01002886.1:0-14756 GCA_018236625.1 Lasaia peninsularis
GTCATTTCTATAATACAATGTTGACGTACATAATTCGGCTTCCTATAATTTTATTCTAGAGACCGTACCTATTCTAATTTCAATCATAGATTTCTATTTTTTTTATTGATTAAGGCAACGTACAAGCACATTGCTCTGGAGATGTTCAGAGATACATCAGGAGATACTAAGAGAGAACTATGAACCATGGTCTATAGATGGTATATTATAATATGTTGTAGATGCGTCGGTGTATTGTGGTCAGGTTGTTAGAATTAATGTCTACCAACTACCATACTGTCCGAACCGGCGTACGACAATGTCATTATGGTTACAGTAATAGGTAAGGCGGTGAATACCTGGGCGAGTTACTGAAGTCTACAACCAGTGGTCTTATTCAAGATATCCAATTAAGCTATTTTCGCCTCTAACAAGATATCTGGTTGGGAGACAGATAATCTATACGATTAAAAAAAAGTACCTTTACGCCTATTATTCCCGAAGACATAGGCAGAGGTGTGCTAGTATATCCACGACTCGTAAGTCCAATAGGTAACCCAGGTACTTGGGCCCATGATGTGATAGGTGGCAAGCCTATCGCCACTTCGGGCACATTCCAAGCCCGGGCAATGTAACTCTATCCCAGAATAATTTAAGAAAAGAAAATAAATAAAAAGAAAATAAGCATTTAAGAAAAGTTGCTTGACCAGGGAATTGAAACCGGGACCTTACGCGGCTGATGGTCTTAACAGGCGACAGCTGTACCATTCAGAGGCCATTCGATTTATAATATATTATATTACTCACGTCTAGCGCCACACATGAATGTGACGCTCCACTACCATTAAATTTCAAAGGTGTTTATATAATTCTTTTATGGATTGAATTACCAGTAGTGGTTTTTCGAAACGGATACGACTGAAGAACCTTCAAGAAAGAGCTTAGATTTCAGAAAGGTCGGAAAAGCACATGTAATACTCCTGGCATTGTGAATTTTTATAGGCGATGGTGATCACAGATCATGATAACCTTATGTGGGTTATTATCGCCCATCATCGTCATCTCTAGTTTATCAGGGGCGTGCACTCCATAGAGGCACACATAAGTACTGTTTACGCTTTGAGACAGGATGTGCTTTGATGTATCTGATTAAACTCTGATATTTCACTATCATGATCACATAATCTATGAAACTAAATAAAAAAAGCTAAAATCTTATCATCGTCATCATTATACCCAGTGAAATTCTATACACGCCGC
This sequence comes from Lasaia peninsularis, assembly GCA_018236625.1. Lineage (NCBI taxonomy): Eukaryota > Metazoa > Arthropoda > Insecta > Lepidoptera > Riodinidae > Lasaia > Lasaia peninsularis. The sequence continues at coordinate 1,240 of DVZL01002886.1, forward strand.
TGCAGTTCATCTACTATTCTCTAAAAAAAACAATGTGTATCTTCTCTGAATTGCTTACAGACTCCAGAGAAAAAAGTCCAACAAGAGATTTGTGTATTCGAAGTCGACTTATTCAAGGCCTAGATTGCAGAGGGCAGTCGCTGTGTAAAAACTGTCGCCCTCCTCAAATCCCCCGGATTAGATAGCCGACTATTGGGATCATCTGACATAGAAACGGGATGAGGCTAGAAGCGATGAATCAACAAAAGAGATAGCTTAGTGAAGGATCACTCTTAATAACCTGGGGCAAAAATATACTGTAATTAATTACGGAAAATAATTAATTATGTTGGCCGAGATAAAAGGATGTATAATCTTTTGTTTCGCCGCAAGATAGACTTTGACTTACCATAATCCAATCAAGTAAAATATTCAACATTTAGGGTTAGGGTACTGTCCATATGTCCATCCGTTTGATGTAGGTTTGATGTATATTTTCTTTCTGTCTGTCTGTCCGTCTATCCGTCTGTCCATCTGTCCATCTGTCCGTCTGTCCATCTGTCCGTCTGTCCGTCTGTCCGTCTGTACGTCTATCTGTCCGTCTGTCCGTCTGTCCGTCCGTCCGTCCGTCTGTCCATCCGTCCGTTCGTTCATCCGTCTCTCAGTCCACCTGTCCGTCTGTCCGTCTATCGGTCCGTCCGTCCGTCTCTCCATCTGTCCGTCTGTCCATCCGTCCGCCCGTCCGTCGTCCGTCTGTCTGTCCGTCTATTCGGCAAGCTGTATCTTATAAGCAGTAATAACTAGCAACTTGAAATTTTCACAGATGACGTATTTCTGTTACCGCTATAACAACAAATACTAAAAATATAATAAAATAAACGTATTAAGTGTGCTTCCATTTAACAAATGTGTTTTTTTTGCCGTTTTTACAGATAATGGTACCAAAACTTTACGTACGCCCTAGTAATGGAATTTGGTATTTACCTTTTGGATACAGAATCCTAATAAATACCTATGTACAAATTTATTCTAGTTATATGACTACAAAGTCACAGAACACCAGTCACCAATCATATGATATAAAATATTTCAGCAATATTTAAAATGAAAACTCGATGTATAGAATAACCACAAGGCAATTTCTAAAGCGGTTTCGGAACTGTAGCAGTTAGATATGCACAATCAGCTCGATGCAGTCCATTTCTTTTGTAAATATTAGCTGCTTTTAGAGAACAGGAAATAAGGAAATTGCTTGTATGATGTTCTAGAGATGTTTGTGTTCGATAACTAAAATTATAAATGTTGTCTTTAAAATTTAAAAGACAAGATTTACAGAATAGTATAGTTCGACCATCTCGTTGGTTAAGGAGTTAGCATTATCAACCGTGAGGCTCGGGTTCGATTCCGACGGGGCCAAGCATTTATGTGATGAATATGTGTATTTCATGGTCTAGGTATTTATTAAATTTAATCTGGTATTTATTATTTTCTATGAATATATATCGTAGACTGACGCATATAGCATAAACATATCATATTTTTCTTACTTTGATGTTAACTTCATTTATGTAATTTATCTAGGAATATATATTTTTGTAGCGTTTCTTTATAAGATTGAAATTTAAGCGACGGCTTTCTTAATGACATAAAGTACGTCATTGTCATTTACAAAATAAAGTAAAATAGCTCAAAATTGACGGTATTTGAAACTTTTTCATTAAGCTTAATAGCTTGATGGAGTTAATATTCTAGTAACGCGCTGGGACACTTAAATTATATTATGTTATTATAAAGAGTTTTTTTTAATTGAAATATCTCTGAAGAAAATACACAAAACACAAACAGATCTAACTCAAAATAAGCAATAGATGCTTGTGTTATTAGTTGTGGGTCTTTTTAGAGGATTGTAAATTTGACATCCAAAACATAGTAATTAATTCATCCCCCCACTATTATCTATTAGGAATCAATCACGGTTAATGATTGGTGGTAGACATGTTCGCTAACCTCTTGTCTAACAAGGCATCTCTATACAAATAAATAAAATTGGAGTGTCTGTATGTAATATTAAGATAAAAGACTTTTACCAAGTGTATATTTATATTTACAGGGTATATATATACCAAAACAACATTTTTTAGAATGTATATCTGTCTATTTGTACCCGCTAATCTCTGAAACGGCTGAATCGATTTTGACGGGACTTTCACTTGTAGACAGCTAATGTAATAAGGAACGGCATAAGCTACTTTTACCTGAGAATTTTATTTATTTATTTATTTAATACTTTATTGTACACACAACTCATATATATACAAAGGAAACAAATAAAACAAATTAAAACAAATAATGCACAAAAGGCGAGCTTCTCTATATACCGAGATTTATTCCAGCCAACCCGTAATTTATTATATTATTTATTTTAAAATTTTATTTTAAAAATGTATAAAATAAATTAATTAAACAAAAACTAGTATATATATACTAGTTTTTGTTTATAATTTCGAAAACGGCTCGATCGATTTTCTTGTACGAATTTTGTATGTTGGGGGTTTTCGGGGGCGATAAATCGATCTAGCTAGGTTTTATTTTCAGGTTTCGTTTATTAATCGTGTTTTCATTGAATAAAAACCTGTCTTTATAATACAAAGCTAAATTTCGCTAGCATTTTCGTAATTAGAATAGCAGTTGGTAAATCGGTGTCTGAAAAGTCGGAAACCCTAGTTCAAATCTCAGTCCGATTTTTACTTTTTTCTTTTTTTTAAGAAGTTCTTTCTTTTTTGTGAAAAAACTCCAAAAATTCCAAAGAAACCTGATGTACCAAAAAAACACCGTGCGAAGCTCGGTCATCCGGGTACTAAAGATTTAAGCATACAAGATATAGGGACAGAGAAAGCTACTTTATTTTAAATTATTTAGTGATATCATTCCACAACGTTCTTTTTTCGTTGACTAATCTTTCTCAAATAAACAAACTCTTTCAGCTTTATATTATTGGTAGGTATAGATTGAGGTTTAGTTAATGTATATTAATACTAGGGATGGACAAATGGGGAAGAAATATCGATATTTTTCAAATATGTCGATAAATATTGACTAAAAAATATCGATATGTTGCGATATCGATTTTTTTAGCCCAAGCCTAATTAATACTGTTTTTGTGGTGTATTCAAATAAATACATATTTTATATTGTACATTTCCAAAGTAAAATTCTGAAGTAAAGTCTTTAGGCTATTTCTTATTAATCAGCTATCTGCCATTGAAAGTCACGTCAATATCGGTTCAGCTGCATCAGAATTATTTTGGTACCTATATGCATTTAGTAAGTATACATTTGCATTTAGTAAAATGCGATTATTTTAATATTACAAACAGACACTTCAATTTTATTTATTTTATACCTATAGTTTACTGCGTTCTTTGGATAATTAATGTGTTTTAGTCAAACGTCAATAATGCATTAACCTAGTGTCTTCCACTGGACGTCGCGTAAAAATATCTACGATACGCGGTCTTCGTGGCCGTCGTAATTATACCTCGTCGCCCACGGAAATACGCGAAACTCGACAATCTGTTCTCATCGCGGCGAACTCGGCGGACGTATGAATTATTCAATAATTTAAATCATCCACAATGACCTACACAAAACTATTCAGTTCCGATATGTTCCATAGCTTCGCCAACCTGGAAGGTAATTTACAATTTTGCGTAACAATAACCTTGTAATGCTGTCTTCGACGTGTCTATTTTTACTTACACACTCGCTTCGCTTAACATGTTATAAAAATTAAACTATGCAATCCAAATGCGAGGTCTTATATGTTTTTTAATTGTCATTCTCGGCTAATGGTGTTAACACCAAAATAAACTTTGAAAAAGTGCACAAGATTTTGTTTCACAATCTCTCCGTTTGGGAATTATACGTAGATTTTAAGCTGAAATGAAAATATGCAAATCTTTGAACACTATTATATTATATGTGACTTGATTTTGTTTCCCAAGCTCACTGTTTCGAGATTATAAGTAGCTTTTAAGCTGAAATGAACACACTTAAAGTAATAATAGTTATATGTGAATAGCTGTCCCGGCGAGTTTCGTACCGCCCTCACTTTAGGGATAAAAATTAAAATTAAAATAATGAAAGAAACTTCTTCTGAATAAGTTATATTCCGTTCGTTCCGTAAAAACGGAACGCTACTACTACGATACCCTAAAAATTAACAGATACTTGATTTGTATGTTTGTTTCGCAATTATTTTGTCGATTCCGAATGAATTTTAATGATTCTCGATTTGTGAGATTAGTGTCTCCCATATTAATTTTATAGCGTCTGGTTCATCGCTTTTTGAAGTATGAAAAAAGTTTACTTAGACAACATTATAATGAAAATAAGTATTTTGCTATTCTTTTATTAAGATAAGACAGCGGATTTCCTCATGATATGAGATAACCGTGGCATATAGACAACATAGATGTTTTAGATGCGTCCCTGTCTGTGGTCAGGCTGCTAGATCGTATGTGCTAGTCTACTGGCTACCCTCTCGGGACCGGAACACTACAATGTCATTATGGCGGTAGGAATAGTAAGACGGAGGATCTCATCCCGGGGGAGTTGTTGCACAGCACTCTACCACCAATGGTCATGTTGGTAGTGACCCAGTTAACCTATGCTCTCTTACGAGCTGCCTGGTAGGGAGACAGATCGTCTATTCTACTCAGGGAACCTGGACCAACCAAATTTTTAAATTGGAAGATTAGTTATTTGTATATGAATCAAATGAAGTATCTATCAATTTTTCGAACTCACATTATTTTCAGATTTTTATGTAGGTATCTACTGTTTCTAATATCAATCTGTTTTCACTTTAATTGTAATTAATAAAAAAATACTGAACATTTTTCAGCTATGTGTGGTTATATGTTCGCGTACACAAACAATAAGACATATTGAGGTGGGTGTGTACAGATACATGTAGGTATGATGAGGTACATACCACTGCCTATCCCGTCGGTTATATAAGCGTGACTATATTTATTTATTTTTAACAAAAAGTTTGCTTAGAACATACAGTTCTTTATCAAGACATATTTTTTCCAAAACTTTAGGACCTTGAATAAAAATGGGAGTTACTTTAACATGTTTTCTTTGATACTCTCTCGGCTTTCAAGGTTTTTCGTTTTAAATTATCGGTTCTAAATGTTAGAAACATTACAATCGTGACTTATTAATACAAAGCAAACTAGAGTTTATACTTTCCATTGTCGGTATTCGGTGAAATTCCATTGTATATACACTTTTTCCTTCTAAACACAACTTATTTTTACATTACATTTACAATTTTCACAGCATCATTAGAGCTTATAAAACTAATTCTATACAACGTTCAGTGTTAGTGTAATTTAAGAATAAAAAAATGAATAATACAAGTGTGTGTTTTAAATACTCTAAATATTAAACACAGTCTCGCTCAATATTTTATCCATATTGTTTTTTTTAATTAATATTTATAGAAATAAAAACTGTAAATTTTTATGCATCGCTTTGTGCTGCCAATGCAACCTTCAATCTTCAGCCATCAGTATTATCGTTCTATTTTCAGCATCACGGCTAATTAAAAAAAATAGTCCAAAATTTTTGAAATTGCAAGACCAATTTTCAATCGTTCATTCGGAAGTCACTTCGATGGGTGTAACGATGTAAAAAAAAACTTAGATTCGACTAGCTGTGTCTACTACTGCTTTCGCATTTAAGTTTCATTTTATACATTTCTATAATGAAATTCTAAAATAAAAGTAGCCTAAGCTGTTCCTTATTAAATCAGCTGTCTGCCAGTGAAAGTCCCATCAAAATCAGTTGAGTCGTTCCAGAGAGTAGCGGGTATAAACAGACAGACAGACAAACAAAAATTCTACAAAATGTAGTTTTCGTACATAGTATCTTGCAAATATGCATATACACTTAGTAAAAAGCGGTTATTTTAATATTACATACACTCTAAGCTGGAATCTGCAAAGATCAGTACAACCTGGCTATCTTTAATGCCAGAGTGAATATGCTGTATGTAGGCATCTTAACATCAGGGAAGATAGTGGTCAAATGCCTGCCTATTACCAAATAAAAAAAACATTAAAAATATAAGAATACAAAACGATTGAAAAAATACAAGTTAGTTAGCATTGTGGTGATAGATTTTGACGCGTGTGTTGCAGTATGGCTGAAGTTGGTGGTGGGTGGTGCGCTACTGGTCGCCACACACGCGGTGTTACGCCGTGCGACGGCCCCGCGCGGTGCGTACTAGCCTTAAATAACTTTAACAATCTTGCCATCGATTTCATCTTTATTCCTTTGAGTATAAAGTTCAAATTCAATATATACTCAAAAACACGCGCATCTACAAGCGCCAAACATTTAAAAGAGTGTGGCAGCCAAGGAGGGCTAATACTAGCCTTAAATAACTCTAACAAACTTGCCATAATACTATGTAATCGATTTCATCTTTATTCCCTTGAGTACAAAGTTCAAATTCTATTCAAAAAAAATTGATCAAATTAAAGAATATCTAGTTTACTTATTTGAAGTTTAAAATAATCCAATGAAAGTTTTTTTCTTTCCAATTATAATGAAGCATAAAAAAACATTTATTTTCAAATGCACAGTTAATTTTTAAGTCCTCAAAACCTCAAACAGATGAACCTGAAGTTGAAGAGAATTCAAGTGAAGAATCTATGCAAGCCGATCGACGTATGACGCTTATTTCTGATGAGCCACTAGCGCCAACAATTCAAGAGAGCGCTCCAGTTTCACGAAACATTCCAAAGGATGAAATAATTGCAAATGTAGCTAAAACAGTGCAATCTTCTATTCCCAAACCCGATGATAAAGGCAAAACAGTGAAAGAAACTACTCCCGATAAGGTGAGTAATGTATGGTGTGGTGTAGGCGAATTATTTAAATTGTACAAAAACTTCCTTCACGTCTGCATTTGTTCGTATAGGAGGCCGAAGATGACGAATCAAAAGAGCTTTATAGCGACCAAGAAGAACTCGAAGAGGAGGAAGAGGAAGAGGAGGTACAAACGAAACCTACTCCTGCACTTCCAGAAAAAAGCAAACCAAAAGAAGAGGTGGAACCCGATGAAGATGACGTGGAAATAATCGACGAGGAACAACTGGATGAAGAAGTTGAAGAGGAAGAGATATCTGATGTTGATGATGCCGAACTTTTAACCCGTTTAGAGGCCAAATATGGCCGCCTGCCCGAACCGGAAAGACCTGGAAAACACAGTAAACATGAAAACGCGTGTATTAGCTTAATAATTTTAACAACATTGAAGGCATGGGCTTAACTAAACTGATTAATATTAACAGTTGGCATGACTAACAAAACGTGAGTGAAATTTCCTCAACCTAATTTACCTATATCCTTATATTTTTAAAGTTATTAAATCTTGAAAGTTGTTTTGTTTAATTAGTGTTTCTTTTGTGGATTGAAACGTTTGTAGAATTTAAATGATGCCGTATTTATTAAAAGACTTGATAAATTGATCAAATAAATTTCAAAATTAATACAAATATCAAAGCGGTGATAAAAACGTCTATATTCTAAACACAAATGTTGCTGTTAATAATGACATTTGGCCCTCTACTAGACATTTATATGACAGGACTTCAAACATAATCCTGTCTTCTTCAATACTCAAAAACGGGTGTATCTACAAGCGCCAAACATTCAACAAAGTGTGGCATCCCAGGAGGGATCCATTTCTTATAGATGCGCATAGTGAAATTGGAAATCAATAAAAAATAGTATTTAAGGTGCTAATTTCTAGATCCAGTTTTTTTGTTATTTAAACGCCAATTTGCGCGTTTGTTGTTTCGATCACAATCAAATCTCTATGTTTAAAGTTTTCTCTATATGCTCATTACTGCCCTGTTTGGGAATTATGTAAAAGTTTCCGAATATCCAAACCAACGATAATATGTCTTTGGAAGACGCATCCACGATCAAGCTTGCATCGTGCTCTATTTTCTGTGGTTCCTTTCTTATAACATTGTAATTCTTTGGTTTAGAAGTTTACTTATATTAAGAATATGCAAGAGCGCATCCAAAAGCAGGTTTAATATTTTTTGTTATATAAAAATAATAAAAAAGAAGCATCAATACAAATAAGTGGACCAGATTACTTCGTACATGTGGTTTTACCGGTTTTACTGACACTTTATATTATTACTAGCTGTGCCCGCGACTTCGTCCGCGTTTTTATTTATTCCTCTTTACATCAGTTGTCTACCAGTGAACGTTCCGTCGAAATCTGTCCAGCCGTTTCAGAGATTAGCGAATACAAACAGACAGACAGACAGACGAAAATTCTAAAAAATATTATTTTGGTATCTACCTTAGTAAAAAGCGGTTATTTCGATATGAAAACATTCTCAGTGAAACAGACTAAAAACTGTAATGAATTTTCGAAATTATACGTATAAACAGACACTAATACTTTTTGACGATATATTTTTACAGTTATGTGATGGTAATCTGTTTGTAAATGTAATTGCAGAGGATGGTGGTAACAGTATAGATGATGAATGGCCAGGAGAGCCAAGCGACGCCCATTGGCGTCACGAGCTCCATCTCGCTGAGGACGAACTCCGCCAGGTATTTCCACTAAGCTTGACTAGCCTTCTATAACACAGACAACTTTCATAGGGCAGACATTTTTCCGACTTATAATACTTTGCGTAAAAACATACCCTCTTTTTAATGTTGTTGGTTAAAAAATAGCCCATGTCCTTTCTCAAGGTCATCTCAATCTCTGTACTAAATTTCATCGAAATCGTTTCAGTGGTTTAGGTGTGAAAGCGTAACAGACAGATAGACAGAGTTACTGTTGCATTAGTACGGATTGCGTGAATACAATGTCATCGCTTTGATTTTTATGAAAATCATACAAATTACTTGTTGGAGTTAGCGTCTTTGCTGGTTGCTCAGGAGTTCTGGTTTTTAATAATTTAATGCGGATTATTAATGTTTAATGTAATTCACAAATACAGAGAGAGAGAGAGAGAGAGAGAAACCGACAGTTATAATAATTCGAATGTGCAACGTAATTGTAATGACGTCATAGCTGCTAGTGATGTGCATATCGATAAATTGTAGACAAGTGATAATACTACAATACTACAATAAATTGTAGAAATGTTGGCCTCCCCCTAGAGGGTAGCGTCTTGACCGTTACTTGGCTTTTTAAAAGCTTTTATTTAACTTGCAATGTATGTATGTTTGGTTGGAATTTGTGAGCTCAATTTTGAAATAGATATCTTCATCCGATTGAGCTGAAATTTTGTATACACGTTTCGTTTGGATAACAATACACGATAACGTGCGTAATGTTATACTAAATCCAATATGGCGGACTATCCAACATGGCGGAATAGTTATTTTTAATGCATTTTCTTTTTTAAGCGTTCAAAAAAGCTTTTTTTTTAATTTATTTCATCTTATAAGATAGCAAACAATTCGGTACCTCCAGTGTAAAGAGGTTAAACTCAAATTCCATTCCAAAATGTTTAAAATGTGAACTTTCTACTTTAAATATTTAAGTTATTTATTTTTGACCGTTTACAGCAACAGTCTAAAATAAATAATGTACATATTACAATAAAAAAAATTAAATATTATTGCATAAAAAATGATAACATCGTAAAAAACTACAAATGGATAAACTGCAGTTTAACCCTTTTACACTGGAGACACAGAATTGTATAACTTTACACTATATACAATGTTTCAATCAATTTGACAGAAAAACCGTCATTTACAAAATGATCGCCATTTTTTGAATTCATTTATTACAAAATTCGTAATAAATGAAGAACCGCTACACTGATTTCGACGTCTGTGCTCGCTACTTCGTCCGCGTAATAAATAAAAAATATTAAAAAAACTAAACTTCTTTTAAAATATTAAAAAAGAAGCAGGATACTAATTAGTGGATCAGATTGCTACGTACGATGTGATTTTGATGGTTTTACAAATACTTTATATCAATACAAGCTATGCCCGTGACTTCGTTCGCGTTTTTTATTTAATTATTTTATTTAGTTTCTAAAATAAAAGAAGCCTATGCCGTTCCTTATTAAATTTGCTGTCTGCCTTTGAGTCCCATCAAAATCGGTCCAGCCGTTTCAGAGATTAGCGGGTACAAACAGACTGACAGAAAAAATCTAAAAATTACTGTTTTGTGTATATGCACCTTGTAAATATGTATTTAATATTTTTTTTAATATTACATACAGACACACCAACTTTATTAATTTGTATAGATAACCATGACAAAGGTCCGTCGCTAATATAAAATTTGATATCTTAATGTTTATTTAAATAAATCTGTTATCTTTATTCGTTTTAATTATGTTTTTTATGCATTTTGACCCCAATCAGATATAATTGTATATTTTTGTCGCTTGACTCTTTGATCATTCTTATACAAGACATATCAATTTTAAATGAAAACAATGACAATTTATTACTTATTTTATCATTTTTTATTATTATATTTACAAGTAATTGTTATGTATTCGAATGTCATGCGATTATTGTTTTTGTATATCAAAACAATCAACACAAATAAATAATAATGGAGTGTCTGTATGTTATATTAATAAAAACGCTTTTTACTAAATTCTGCTTGTCAAAATCTGTTTGTACACGCTAATCTCCGAAACAGTTGGACCGATTTTTACAGGACTCACTGGCAGACAGCTAATTTAATTTAACGGCTTAGGCAACTTTCATTAGGCACTACTGGTGTAACATAAACACGGAAATAGCAAAACTCAATTATTTAATACTAACTTCACCCGCGACTTCGTCCGCGTTTTTGTTTAATTATTTTATACATTTCTAAAATTAAATAGCCTAAGGGCCTCTTTCACCGCGTCTGCGTAAAGTTACAAGTAAGCTATTCGCTCAGTAAACGCATAATGCAGAAAGCAATTTTACAAAGTCCGAGTTAAACGCAAAATGGAACTAATTTACTTGATAGTTTTATCTGTCAAGTAGTACTAATCAATGAATAGTTAATTGATGCTTTACTCTGACTTGGTGAAACAGGCCCTAAGCCGTTCCTTATTAAATTAACTGTTTGCCGATGAAAGTCCCGTCAAAATTGGTCCAGCCTTTTCAGAGATTAGCCGATACAAACAGACAGGAATTGTAAAAATATTATTTTGGTACATTTACCTTGTAAACATACATATGCACTTAGTAAAAAGCTCTTATTTTAATATTACATACAGACACTCCAATTTTATTTATTTCTATAGATAGTACGGAATGAATCGTGCGCGAGTTCGATTCCTACTTGGCTGGCCGGTTTTTTTAATTAACCTTTGCGATTTTAGATTGTGTGACATTTTGTATATTGTATGATATTATTATCGTGCGAGGACAAAACTTTCTAGACAAACTCGATCAGACAATAACTTGTTCCAATTATAATATGTCAAAAAGTAGATTAATAAACAAAATTGTTAGTGCTGCTGTGTTTTAAAGATTAGCGGGTACAAACAGACAAACAAAAATTCTAAAAATATTATTTTGGTATATGTACCCATCTAAACATACATAATAAGCATTTAGTAAAAAGCTGTTATTTTAATATTACATACAGACACTCCGATTGTATTTATCTGTCTGTTTGTACCCGCTAATCTTCAAAACGGCTGGACCGATTTTGACGGGACTTTCACTGGCAGACAGTTGATTTTATAAGGAATGGCTTATGCTACGTTTATTTTAAAATTTTATTTTAGAACTATATGAATTAAAGTACTTGAATAAAAACGCGGACCAAGTCGCGGACACAGCTAGTTATTTAATAGCATTATGTGCACACCGATATTATAGTATTATGTACATTATTCCAGGATTGGCTGGACTAACATTTTGCATTATTTTTTTTTAAATTTTCTTTGCTCGTTGTGCCATTTCCCATACAACTCGTCACCAGAGACGCCCGGGACAAACCCATCGCCCGCACCCCGCGTTTGGTCCCCCGACGCTTTGCTGACGACTTCACCCTAGCTTAGATACCACATCCAATTACATTTGTATTAACTAGTTTTAGTTTGATGGATTGAGTTTCAGTACGATGGATTGAGTTTTAGTGTAATGGATTGAGTTTTAGTGTGATGGATTGAGTTTTTTGTAGAATGTCGCTGTTATATATTAGTATTGGTTTTGCGTGTAATCGTTGTGTACTAACTTGCGGAGGGCGCTTGGAGTGCGTGCGAACGCCGAGCGGCCGCCGAACCGCTCGCGAACAGCGCTCGCGCTCGCTGGATCCTAGCGAAGGCTCTCGACATGGCCGCCGAGCAGAAGAGGGACAACCGACTACTCTCCCGAGCTATATCTGCATATTTGAATCTACTTAAAATGAACGAAAAGTTATCGGACAAGAAACTGCTTGAAGTCGCCTTGAGGACTATCAACAGGATGACATTTTTGGGTTAGAATTTAAAATAAATATTAAGCACCCGCGTAGGGTCTCGGGTTCAAATCCCAGATTGAGCAACTTTTCTTAAAATGTTTTTCAGGTTATTCAGAATAAACATTACATTGCCCGGGATTGGAATGTGTCCGAAGTGACGATAGGCTTGCCACCTATCACATCAGGGCCCTAGTACCTTGGCTAATGATGTTCTAGTATATCTACTGGACTTACCCTAAAAACAAATTGTTTAGACTAGGCAGAAGTTTTTGTTATAAATGTTACTCAACAATATTATACATAAATGCTTATATAGACACCAGAGTAAAAATAAAAATCCAGACCGGGAAATACAATATCTGTCCCCGTCGGGAATCGAACCCGAGCTTCGCGGTTGGTTGGTGGCGTTTAGGCGAGTAGACTAGCCACTTGACCAATATGGTGGTCAAATATTAATCAACAATAATTATTCACTTAATTTTTTTAAATATTAATTTTATTCACTTAAAATTTATAATTATAATCGTATTTTTTAAAGGCTTAAAATATTATTTTTTATAATTATAATCATTTATTTGATATTCTAGCTAATGTTAATTTTTCACAAAAATAAATGTTTTGCATTGTAATTATATTTCAACAGTTTTTTTTAATATCTTCTAATATGGTTACCTGCATAAATATTAAATCTTTTCAATTAATTTTATTCAAAGTCCAGTTATTTACAAAAGCACTTTAAAAATATATTTAAAATATCTTTGTATACTTTTTAGGACGTTATCTAAATACCGAGCCAGTATACAGACTTCTAATACGAAGATTTCCCAACGACATAGTTTACCGGAATAATCTAACTATTGCATTTTTAATGGCAAATAGGTAAGTTGATGGCATCATGCAAACATTTTACTTTGGAAGTGCCTGTTCAATATATTTTTTGGGGAGTCCCCGCAAACAAAAAAGTCAAAAATGTTTTTCTATAGATAATAAAATAACTACTATATAATATATTGTTTAATATAACTAATATATAATAAATTTATTA
>DVZL01002887.1:0-14755 GCA_018236625.1 Lasaia peninsularis
TTAGGATCATTGACCGCAAACATTGATGTTAATATGGATATTCCACGGGATTCCGACTGATACTCCGGGATTTTAATGAATTTGATTCTTTTTATCAATAAATATAAAAAATGGTTTACTTAAGCCAATCAGCGAATGAGTTACGTTATAAATTTTACATCAGCAACGCATTGCCAATTTTATTTGTCCTACGCGAGACATTGCCGCTTTGTTGAAACGCGTGATATCGCCGTATTATAGAAACAAACGAAAACAATAGCCGGTTGTTGATAGGAATTCTGACATGGATATCCTCAGAGAATATGAAGAAAAATTGTCGAAAAATGAAGTAAATGACGGAAGTTTTGTCATATAAATTCGCCCACTAGCATCCTCAGATGTTGAGCGCTCCTTTTCTACGTATAAATGGGTGTTAGATGTAAAAAGAAATAGAGTAAAATTAGAATATTAAAACTATATAGAAAATAACACAAAAAACATGTAATTAATTATGGTAATTTATTTTAACTCAGGTCATACGTCTTCTAGTGAAGCTGAAGACGAACCAGACCAATGACATTTTTTGTTTTTATAAGTGAAATTTAAGTAATTGTTTAAAAGTGTTGATTATTTTAATTAAGATTTTATTGCAAATACAAATTTGTTCTGATTGATCATATTTTGTTTTTTTTTAGGAACAAATAAAATTTATATGGGAATATTATGTTCTTGTACAATTTTTAAATGATTTATGATTCTTCTATAAATATAAAAAAAATATTACATTAAAAAATATATTATGTGGTTTAATGAATAAGGTTTCTGTCTATTTACTACCTTTAAAGCCGTCCTTCTTATACTTGCCTGTTGGAGAAGAAGCGTATTCTATTATTACTCCCTATGGCGTGAATTTTTATTTTTATTAATTTAGTCCTGTCCGATTAGTGTCTAAGTGACATCCAACAAGTGGTTAGTCAGTAACTAAGAATACTTCGATTAGAAGCCTTAAAAGCTCATGAGGTCTAATTAATTTGACATTACAAAAATGTTTAATCTCTTTTGTTTTTTATAATAATAATAAAATAATAAATAAATCGTTAAGTCCATATATCAGATGGGGAAGGCAGAGGTATAAAAGCAATCATGATTAGCCGACGATATTAGGTCCCTCGATGGTAAGAGACAACCGTGGCCTATAGACATCGTAGATCTTGTAGCTGCATCGCTTTGTCGTGGTCAGGCTGTTAGACCTTGTATTCTACAATGGCAATGTTGTACTTCGCATCAATTAGGATAATATGCTGTTGTAAGTCGTGAAACATCACGAAAGTAGTACGAAATACCTTGGTGGTGACTCTAGACCACCAAGATATTCGAGGGCATCGTAATATGGACGTACACCAATGCATGGAATATTAATACCGGGGCTACGCCGATGGAGGCTTGGAAGGAATCATTAAAGGATAATTATAACGCCACTTCACAGGAAACTGTAGGGTTCCACTCGGAAATCAAACTCTTTTTTTTGCGTGCAGAACCAAGAAAATTGCAAAACAATTGCTCAAAAATCGAAATTAAAAAATTTAACGCAGACGAGGGGAATTCTTAAATATGTTTTCCCGTATAATAAGATTTTAATCTTGCCTAGGTTTCCTCTCGTTAGTGCCAATAGTTTCCAAAATAATTATCAAATTACCATTCGCCGCAACTCTGACAGACCGGAATAGACTATAGTCTCTTATTTTATTATTTACTATCTACTCTTGTGACTTCTACTATTAGCGAAAGCCGGGTAACAATCGTTTTTCTGAGACTCGGTCGAACAGTAAAACAACATACACTCCTTTGACAATAAAAGTCTTAGATCAGTTGATTGTTTAACAAATACAACGAATAATTACACGTGGTCTGAGGCTTTCTTATTTTATGACGGTTCCACTTTTTTACAGATACAAAATTAAAATCCAGTTAAGGATGATTATATATTTGACAGTCCCCGTATATTCCGGGTTTCAAGTTATGATGCTTTTTAAATCATTTACAGTGAGAGTTAATTTGGCCGTAATTTCTGAACTACAAAACTCACTATTTACCGAAAAGATATATTTTATAATAATTTTAGTTAAAGGATATACATACTACATCTATTTTTATTATTTAAATGGTTCGTTCATGTGGGAAGAATGAAAGATTCACAAAGCAGATATACCTACAACGCGAATGTGTAGTATGGCTGTAAATACAAAGGCAAATTGTTCGTGTGATATCCGAGGGTGGTGTCAAGAGCCTCCGATAATAAGAATACTTCATCGTATGGTCATCACAAATCTATGAATAGTTCAACATTAGGTCTGCCAGCCGAATTGCGTTATGCCGAACAGGTTACGTACAAACATTCCATTTTTTTACTTACAAGTTTCATTAACATCCTTTATGATAATCATCAAAAAATCCGTCTGCTTGTTTACCTCTTCGAATTAAAATCGAGTGTGAATTGAACTCTTTAACTTGCACACATAAATTACCGTAGACTTTGTAAATTTAACTAATTAACCTATTTTTTTAAACAAATAAAATACATTGCAGGTATAACAAAAGCTTGTAAAAAACTGCGGATAAGATGATCTATAAACTTATATTTATTTCATGATTCACAGAACAAAAGACTTCACTGGCCGTTTGAGTTCCTAAAGACATTTGAATTTTTTTTTATCAATATTTGTTCGATTTTGAATGTGACGTAGGTGATGCATAAATATGGTGCGTCGATTAGCCGACGACAGTAAGTCTTATGATTTGACAGGTGCTCTAACCCCAAAGTAACCAAATTATATGCTTGTGGTATGGGTGTTAGACAACGATACTAATACATAGAAACACTTAAATAGATGCCAGAATAAATTTAATAAACACCCAGACCCGGAAATACAAACATCTATGTTCATCACACAAATGTATGGCCCCGTCGGGAATCGAACGTGTGTACGCTAGCTACTCGGCCAACGAGGCGGTCAAACTCAAAAGTACAGGTGTTCGCTATGTTGAAAATAATAATTTTAAGCCCTCTCAAGTCTGAAAAAGAAATCGATGTGGGTGTAAGACAAACTCACTATGACACAACGCATGCTGTGTGCTATGTGCGTATTTTTTCATATACATCTTCACGGCAGGTCCCCTGTAGAGTAGGCAGAGAGTATCAAGTGCCAAGTGTAACTATCTCTATATACTTGCCTAGCTTCTTCCACATTCATTACTCTTATAATCCAAACACGCCGGTTTCCCCGGGTACATACATCCATCCCCATGCACTATATCTGATTTGTCAATATTTAATACTTTCTACAAGACCGAACAATCGGAACATACTTTTTAATTATATTTCTAATGCTTTGTTACTTCCGCTATTTCTTTTCTATATAACTTTTAAAAATACTAATACTAAATCTCTTTTTATTTGTTACGGTAAAGGAAAACATCGTAGCAAAAACCGGGATTTGTGCTCGATGTGGCGACGGACTTGCCACCTCTCATATAATGGAACCTAATATCGTCGGCTAATCGTGGGTGCTATGTACCTCTACCTACACTTTCGGGGATATGGGCATGACGATATATATATTGCACAAATATAAATTAATACATAGATAAAGTAACAATGTTTCACATATCGAAACTACAGAACAATGAGAATGAGATGTTCGAATGAAACATTTTTTCCTTCAGTCACCGGGGGCAATTATCCACATCTCGGACACAACAGCGCAGACGTCCTCGACACACAATGGCCACCACTCGAGGTCTCGCTGTAACGAATCCACTATCAACCGGTCCCTTTCGCGAAACTGGAGCGAGATTGTTTGTGCGACACCCCTAACAGTTAATGATGTATGGGAGGGGGGCGTTCATTAAATGCTGTTTGTAGACGCCCTTTTTTAAATTTCAGACTCTTTCTTGGAATATTTCCTTTGAATGCCACTTGATTAGGGACACCCGAAAGGGCGTGGTACAAAAAATAATTACGGCTGTAACTCGCTTATCAAAGTGTTGCCTCTTTGTGAGTGTTAACGCAGTTACGCGTGCTTCTGGGAGGTCAGAAAATATGGCGCCCCAATACGGCACGTTCAAATTTTTCATCACTTTTCGGTGCTATTTTTATTTTCTAAAATCATTGATTGTTACAATACGACTTCCCTTGGGTAAAATGTATTTTTGATAAAGCCTTAAAAATACTGTTTTCATCAATACCTCTAAGATGTTCAACGACGAGTAATACAAGTAAGAAGCTCTGTTAAGCAAAGCTTGAATGTCGTAAAAATTCATGCCTGTTGTGTATTGTTGGGAGGGAAGATAATATATTTCAAAATTATTTTTCATGAAATCTTTTTAATCAATAGACGAGATTCGGAAATAGACATAAAAATCATACAAAATCTCTGAATCAACGGAAACTACGAATAGGTTTTTATTAGACCCTATATAGTCCAAAAACCTGGACGGTGTTTAGCACCGACGTAGTAAAATATATCAAATTTCAGTTTCAAATGAAATGAAATGAAAATTAAGTATTTATTTGCCGAATATGTGTGTTAAAAAGATGTTACAAAACAAGAGTACAAACATATTCTACCACAATATGGTGTGCAAATATTTTAAAACACAATTTATTTATTTATTAACTATAAAACTATATATTATACACTAATTATCTTGTTATTTTTAAACATTAATTTACACCCGACTTGTTTTAACCGTGTCTACCATAAGCTACCACTGTTTCTAAACCTAGCCAGTCAGGAAAAGAATCAGCGAAACAAATTCCCCGGCAACGATGACTTTTTTAATAAAATTTAAACTATATCAATATTAATTTGATGTATTTATTACTTAATCTTATCTTTAAAATATTCGTTTATACTATAATAAGTTTTCTCTAACAGTAATTCAAATACCTTCTTACGAAATCTTTTAAGCTGAAGTGATTTAAGATTATCAGGAATATGGTTATATATAATTACCTACTTATGTTCACACAAGGTTTTTGCAAAGTAAGCAGAGAGTATCGAGTGCCAAGCGTCAAGAATCCTATAGCATAGCTTCTTCCACATTCAATACTCTCTTTCATACAATACGCCGGTTTCGAAGACTGTTGACACCATCCTCAGAAACGACCCCGAGCTATTTAGTCTTGGCCATTCACGTTCATTCACATTGTATATCTGTTTTATCAGTCTTCATCTTAAACTCTTTCCACCTGACAAACTAATTATTATTATACATATATTATCGCTTATTAAAACTAAATTGATAAAAACCCCGTGTGCAGTGGGCTAGTATACACGTGAAAAGTTCGCCTCATATTTCAGCATTCGAACTACAGAAGATTGGAATTCGGAAGAAAATATTTACAGAGAATTTGGGGCTCAAAGCCCAACATCACTTTTCTCGTGCAAGTTGTGAAATGGGGACGAAGTTGTTGGTAAGAAAAATGATATAATTAAACTTAACAACTGCATACACACATATTCAAGCCAGGTCTCTTGAAGGTTTAGCTGAGTGTATCGAGAGTCAAGTGTCACGGTACCGTATGTACACACTTGGCTCTCGATTCATTACATTCAAACACGCCGTTTCGGAGACTCTTGACTTTCGGATAATAAAGAGCTATATAGTATAGTTGAATAAGAAGATACTAAGTACACAAAAAAAAAACAAAAATAGAATGACAAGTCTATGAGTATTTAGTCTTGATGCGAACAAAAGATGTCTTTGTTATAAATACAAATGCTCTTAAGGCCAGTGCAACAATTCATCAATTGTTCACCCCGACCTGTGCCCTGATCGTTATTTAAAATATAGATGAGTGTTTTCTTTTCGATAATCGAGACTGTGATTGAGGGTTGAGCACAATAGCACCTTCTTTTGAAAGCGTCGCTAGTAGCTGGGGGCTCGAAGGACCAACCTTATTTGTATTAGTAAATTGAAGGTGCGCTGTCCATTTTAATATGGTCCTCGCTATATTTCCACGCGTAGGGAATTCTTTAGGTCTTCAAAACCGGTGGGCGGAATGGTAGATCAATTAAGCTGGTTTTTGTAAACATTCTATCGGCGCGCAATGAAAAGAGTTGTGATTTTCTTTGATATACGGAGACGCGGTTTGCCGAGTGAGAAATCAAAGGGCGCCATCGTGATGCATGACGGATTTTATTAAGATTTAATGCCGCCAACGACACTTGGAGGCGGGAAAAGAACGAGTCTCAAGTATTCGATGTACGTATTACATGACGCCATTTTGTTTGCTTTCACATAGACATAACATTGCAAAGCCTGTCTGTTGTGGTTTCACAATTTATATTCTTGACAAAGCTTAAAAAGTGATGCAGATTATTTTTTATGATAATATTTTGGTATCTTCATAGTATCCTAAGACTGGAATTGTAAGTATCTTGCGTAAAAATCTACCTTGGTTATTATAAAAAAAACTTTACACTGTAGAGTTGGAGGACAAAAAAAATCAAATGGCCTACTGATAAGTAGTAAGAAGTTAAGAAATAAAAGATAACAGCTAGAAGTCTCTTATAAACGTATAATAATTGTTAATGGAGGGTTACCAAACTGAATTTGCTTTAAGCAACGTGAGTTCAATTTTGGGATCAGACATTAAATTGCAAATACAATGAAAATGAGTTAATTCGTTTTTCAGTGAAACTTTTCTCTAGGGTGTTATTATTATCACCAATGATTTTTCTGTGATAATATTTATAGTACACAAAGGGTTCTTGTACGATTTTACATGATGTATGGATATTTTGTTCAAGCAAGGGCGTTGAAATTAGCCAGTATTAGTGCAAAACTATAGATTTGGGCTAGATTAATTCCAAGGAGTCGGAGTGCCACCCCACCCCCCCTTTGGCCCGGCTAACGTGTACGCCCAAGGGTGTTCATTAAGTGAACATGTTAAGCCGATGATCGCAGATAGTATTAGCAATGTTTTCATGAAGGCTTGGACCCTGATAGAGATTGTACTCTTGGTTTAGACGTACCTGGTTTGAATTAGCGTAAATTCACTTATATTCATTACAGCTTTAAAGCCAGTATTGGTTACAAACGTTCCCAAAAGTTTAAATATTATTTTTTTCAATGGAAAAGCCATTGAAAAAAATAATATTCAATTTCAAAAAAATTTACCTCGCTTAGTTACTTACTTACTTACTCTTGTCTTAGCTTACTCTTGTCTTAGTAGTGGACTTAGTGGAGTTATAATTGTTAGTTAGACCCGCGACCAACGAGTTTATCATGTTTTGAACGAGTCACATAAATTGGCTTAATCTCAAGAGTAAGCAACTTTCACGCTTGTATTGTGACGGATAGATGGACCGCGGAGTCTTAGTAAACGGTAATCGTAAAAACCGTACAATCGCACTGAGTGCCGTCTTCTCCATGAAGGTTACGAAGTACCTAAGTATTTTCTCGGAATATCTAGAAAATCTTACTGAACTATCACCGTAAGATGTAAGACGCACCTGACTAGTGCAGCACGTTCGTTTTCTACGTCCTGTAATTTATCCATCTATCGGTATACCCTCGGCACCTACTAATAAGTTATGACGTCGGCAATGTGTAGTTAATACGGGCAGTTCGTTACGAGTTGGGGCCGAGATATATTGTCTCAGAGGGAATTGTTTACGTTCTTGAGAGGTTATCAAGGCTTTTGTTAGCTACATCAATTGCTTGATATTATTATCAATGGTTTCGCTAAACATGTTTCCTAATGGATATTAACTATTTTATAATAAATTGTAACTTTGTATCACCCGCACTTAGGGGTATGAAAAATAGATATTGACCGATTCTGAGATTTTGTCCGATATTCAAACTATATTTTTTAAAAATCTATCTCCTGGTATTAAGTTTGCTCCCGGCAATTTTAGGCAAAATCTAGCTGTTATAGCCGTTCTTGAGTTATAAATACTGAAACTAAGATAAATTTCTTTTATATAATATACTTAATAAGTTGAGAAATTCTCATCCCCTAAATAACCCAAATATTTTAACATTAGATTGCCAACAAGAAGCTGGGATATTATGTACTCGTATTTTAAGTAGGTCTAGCGGTTGCTTTATCTTCCAAAATAAAATATGACAGTGACAAACACTGACGTTATTGTACACGAAGAGCTAAGACGGTGACAGCAGAACAATAGACTGGTAAACCTAATGTAATAACTGACACAGTACGCATTACTAAACCTGTGTTTTAACTCGTAGGTCAATTAAAGATTACTTAAACGATTTTGACAAAATATGGTTTAGTGGTATTTTATAGGTTTCTGCGATATGAGCGATCGTCGTAATCTTTACTCTCATACTGTTATGATATAAAATGCGTTCTCTTTAAATTTAGTAGGTATTGTTAATGATGTAATAAACAATTCAAAGTAGAACGCACAAAAATATACAAAACTAGTACTATTGACGCAAGACTCGAGATGTCAAGATCGAACAAATTCTACATAGCGATATTACAATTATTACGTAGCCCAGTATTATACAGGTGGCCTAAACGTCAAGCTGGCAACGGGAAACAATCCATAAAAGTCAATGTCCATAAGAGTCAATGTAAAAGGCTGCAGTCTTTTCTCTCCTATAAAAATCTCTTTTTCTATTAGAATTCTTAATTCAAACATACATTGGTGTTGTAGAGCTATTAAACTCATCGATTTCGAGTTCCTTTCGTATTGATTGAGGTTTCATATTAAGAAGTACCCTCTGAGGATAAGGATTTGTTGGCTCTCAGCAAATTGTGTAACCCGATTGCCCGCCTTGGGACAGGTGCGGGCTTCCTTACCGATTTTAATTAATAATGTTTCAATAGTGAGAGCTTTCGTGATTTAATCAAAGACGCTAAAGGTTTCATTAATATAATAAAGTTAATCTCAACTCCTTTAGAACTCATATTGATAAACATCCTGTTTTAATTTACTGAATAATGTGTACGTATGTGTATAACAAATTATAGCGACCATAATAAACAGATTTTATATAAAAATCGATTTCCCATAATATATTTTTACGGATTAAATTATAGTATGACTAGACAGTTATACAAATTGCCTTCGTACCTTCACGCCTTTTATATTAAGGCGTACAAGGTACTTGGGCCCATGATGTCACAGGTGGCAAGAATATCGCCACTTTGGGCACATTATGCTTTATACAAGCTGCAGCTTTTAAATTTAACATACATAGATACTTTCACACCAATTCCCCTGCATTCCTATGCCCCTACATACTTGCCTGCCTTCCTCTACATTAATTAATCTTTTCATACATTTATGGTACGAAGACTTATCACCACCTTAGGATAATATACGAGAAATTTCGTCGTGGAATATAAAAAGATAACACCACTGTTTATAATATGCGCTTTGATTAGCATGAAGTGCATAACAAATAGAGATGGTAGAGTGCTGTATGCAGCAATTTGTATCTATAATGACAGTGTACTAGTAAAGATCTGGAGGGTACGATGGCCAGTAGTCAAAAATTTGTACTAGGTTTTTTGAGTTTGACATTTCTAATCGCGCAAAACGACGCGATGGCGTAGTGACGATAGTACACGTTCTAACCCTCCCTGTTCAGGACTCGTGCATAAAGGGTTCCGTATCATAATCAATAAAACGACAAAAATCACACTTGTTGTATAACAGCACCTTTTATATATTTATTTTATTCTATTTTAGTATTTGTTGTTATAGAGGTAAGAGAAATACATCATATTGTGTGAAAATTTCAACGGTTTTTCTACCACGGTTTATGAGATACAGCTTGGTGACTGACAGACAGTCTTCGTAACGTAAAAGGGACCCTCCCTTTTTACCCTTCCTGAAAAACAATAGTCATAGAAGCAGAAAGTCACATTACGCAATGACAACTATAACTCAGACGCAGTCTTAATATTTATAAGGCAATGTAAGCTTCGTAATGAATAACGAATGCCAGGCACTTCTCTCTTTAAATTAGAAACTAACTAGTTCGCTCCAGCTAAACAACCAATTCGCTACGCCACAATAAATAAGCCCACAATCGGAACAAATGGACACCCGGCAAATTAAACCCAGCAGCACTGCATTTCGATTCTCATACATTAGGCACATCGATCTAACACGTCCGAACAAAGGCCTTAGTGAAATGCTTACAAACACGCGATCTTCTTAAGTTCTTGCCACATCTACGTTTTGTTTCAAACGATTTTGAACTTTGTGACATATCGCTTTTGGGGTTAAAATTGATTACAATTTAAAGAAAGGGATGTGTATCACACCGTTAAAATTTTGTAACATAATGTCTCAACAGACACATTACACTTGTTGATATTAATTTAGAAAGCTAGTAGCTAAGTAAGAAATGTTTATAAAATGCTACTTTATCGAAATTTATATAGATTTTACATTTCAATAATTCGAAGATAAGTAGAAAATTAAATATCGCCACGCCCATATACCAGAAATGGTTGGCAGAGGTACACATGCGACCACGACTAACCGACGATATTAGGTTCCATGATGTGACAGATAGAAAATTCGTCGTCTTATCAAACACAAATCGAATTTCAGGCAACGTAACGGTTTTCAAATAAACTGAAAAAACTTATGAGAAAAAGTTTTCCCACCCGGGGGTCGAACCCATTGTGCGTCCACTCGACCACAGAGGTTACTAAAAATATAATATGATAATATCCTATCACCATGAGAGTTTCAATACGCAAGCATACATTTCACATCGACAGTTAAAAGGCATCACCTGAAGTTAAAAAAAGTTATAGTGTTTAAAGTTCACGATACAAATGTAATTTACTTTTAGAGACTAAGTAAAAATAGAATTACCCATTAATCTATAGACTTGATCCTAAATTAGAATTGACTAGTAGTGGCATATTATATTATGGTAAACATATTAAATTTGGTTACAACACGGTGTAGAAGCGGCCACTCTTAATGCGGCCCGACCGAAAACAAAACAATCCGATGCTCACCTCCTTGCGTCCGGTTCCGTACAGTAAATTTACATTCCCGACCATCTATCCCAAAAGTCCATCCGGGTTGGTAATAAAACGATCTTAAGATACGGAGGAAACGTCTTAGCGCTCTTTGTTAAGGGATCGCGATCACTCCTTTCCGCTTTAATGATGTTTAGAGTTTAGATACTGGTGTTATTAAAGGATTATTTGGGTACAACGCAGCGAAGAATTTACAATATACAAAGTCTGATAAGCTTTTTGATTTGAATTATTTCAGGGATTGTTAATAAAGTCTCAACAAACATCTTTAGTTCATTTATATTAAAAAAAGTTAATCAATATTAAATCGTTAAAAACTGGGTTTGTAGATGAAAGATATTGGAGAAATAGAACAATCGGTATAGTTATTGGGACATATCAGAGGCCGCAGCATTTCTTTATTTTCAAGAACAAGAAAGCTCCTGGACTAATAATCTTGATAACGTCTAATATAGGAGGCGATTGCTTAAGAAAGCCCTCTGTTTTAAGAAATACTGTATTTTTGAAGTGTTTAGTTGTTATATGTAGGAGACTCAAGTAGTCAAAAAATATATTGCAAAAACGAGGACATGCTTCGACGGTTAAGTCATGTAGTAAGAATGAAAGATGAAATGTTGACAACACAGATATACATTGCGAATGTAGATAGGGGACCAAGGTTCATTCCACGACCTAATGTGATGGGTGGTGTCAAGTCTCAAAAACCGACGTGCGTGTACGAAGAGAGTAATGAATATTGAGGAAGCTAAGCACATTGGCTGACTCTCGATACTCCGCCTACTCCGGAAGAGACTTGGCGTGAAGATATCTTTATATGTTAAATACGTCAAACATGAAGGCCGGAAGCGAAAACTTTTACAGTTACATCAAAATTTCAAGACAAGATGGTCTTAATAAGATAATCGCCAAAGGGAACGTTCCGTCCGCATGTTTATAGGTAGATGCTATCTCATAATTGTGACAATATTTGGTTTAGGCTTTTAAGGCGGCCGAGGTAAATTGTGGAGTCATGTCAAGATGAAATTTACCATATTGACTATCTGATGGAGTTTATTTAGGTAAAGTTAGTAATAACCTTACGTGAAACTCGTAATATTCCCATTGTAGATTTTTGATTATGATACCATGATTAGGATTTGGTACTTTGCAGTGAAATGTTTGCTTTTAAGTCTCTCGAATTTCCCTGTTGGTACTTTGTTGTGTAAAGTTTTTTTGCGATTATCTTTTGTATCTACACAGTAACGTAGTGTATTAGCTTGCTGCTTTAGTTTTTTTTATATTCTATGTATCAAAGTGTAAAAAAATTATAATAGGACACGACAATAGACTTTTGAGATTCGAGGGACGAGTATATACGAGTATACATATAAACAAACCTTCCTCTTGAATCACTCTATCAATTAAAAAAACGCATCAAAATCCGTTGATTCGTTTAAAGATCTACGCATAATTTTTTGTTATAGAAGAGGAGGCAATCAGGCAAGTGGATCGTCTGATGGTGAGTGATCACCGCCGCCCACGAACACCTTTAACACCAGAAGTATCACAGATGCGTTGCCGACCTTTTAGGAATGAGTATGCTCTTTTCTTGAATGTTCCTAAGTCGTATCCGTTTGGGAATGCCGCCGCTGGTAATTCGTTCCACAAAGATGTTGTACCTACGAGGTAAAAAATGCCTTAGGAAACGCACGGTTGAGGAGCGTCACGCATCAAGGTGGTAGGCGTGGTATTTTAAGTTCTGACGTGATGTCCTAACGTGCAAGTCAGCGGCAGGTATTGAACCAAACAACTCTTCAGAGCATTGGTAAAAGAAATGGTAAATGTGGTAGAAGACACTGAGTGAACAGATATCTCTACGCATCGTCAGAGTCAAACTTTGTTTTATAATATGAAGTGATTAATTTAATTACGTAGGTATTCGTTTAATTAGATTAAAAAAAGTTAATGTAATTTTTCTTCTAGTTTGTCATACTCTTATCCGTAAGTTCCGGACTAGAAGACGACATTATCATTCGGCAAGACGGTGGATCCCTACCCGGGCGAGTAGCTGTATAATAATCTACCACCAGTGGTCACGTTGGATATAACCCAGTTAACCTCGTCTTTTATGGTAGGTACTCTGTTACGGCAGCAGGTAGTTTATTATACACCCGGACTAACACGAGGCCACATATTTAAAAATATTATATTTGAGTTTGTAAAACATAAGTTTTTCGAAGATCAATATATAACATAAAATACCTTCACGCCTAATATCCCGAATCGGTAGGCAGTGCAGGGGTGTGCACTCCATAAAGGCACATAAGCACTGTTTACGCTTTGAGACAGGATGTACTCTGATATATTTAATTAAACTCCGACATTTCACATGATCACGTCATAATCTATGACACTAAATGAAAAAACCTAAAAATCTATAAAAGAAAATGTTTTATAACCGAATACTCCGCCGCATACCCAGTGTCATAATCCTGTGTACGTCGCTGAGTCAGAAGTGTGCTAGTATACCCATGACTCATGAGTCCAGTAGATATACCTACTAGAATATCAATATAATATCAATACATAACATTAATTGTGCAAGAATGATATACATTACACTAAAACACCAAAATCATTAAGAGTATCGTCAATCAAAGAACGTAACAATGAACAACTCACAATAGACATTGGAAAGAGGTCTCGATTACTAAGACCTCCATTAATCTCACTTGGAACGTTACCGCCGAATTAATTACCCCCTGACCATACGATTTAATAGGTTTCCTGAGGGACCCTGAGGTTTCCGATTAAATCACTAGTCCTCATAGGGCGATTTATAGTGACCAGTACATCCACGTGGATATAGGTTCACTAGACATGAAATAACTAATTATATATTATGTTGAGATCCAACTAGTATTAGTGTTATTGTGTTATAACCAGTCAGGTTCCATACCAATGCCTTTGGGAGCGTTCAAATATTACGTAACGAAATTCTTCAAGATTATTGACACCCCCCTCCCCCATGTAACGGGCCGTAACATTGTTATGTACTCCTCCCCTTCCTTCCAAACGTTATGTAACTCCCAAATGAGCATTTCACCTCTCATAAAAGTCAAAACTATGTTGCACGAAGTACCGGAAAAGCGTTAAAATACTTGTGATTTCGCCAATATAAAAAAACGATGTTACGTAACATGTTGTTCAGACTCCCCTCCTGCCCCTGTAACGTTTTACAAGACCCCCCCTCCTCAAATTGCGTTACGCAATACTTGAGCGCTCCCTTTCTTTATATAAAGATTTTATCATGTTTTTTGTATTTTTCGTTGTAGAGACAATAGAAATATATCATCTGTGAAAGTTTAATTTTTTTAGCTATGACGGTCATGAGATACAGCCTGGTGACAGACACACCGATAGTTCCGTTTTTCCCCTTAGGTACGGAACCCTAAAGATAATATATGAAAAAAAAAATACGATAGATGTCCTACAGATAACCCGAAAGATACACGACATGCCGAGAATATTATTCACCATGATCATTATTAATATTGTAATCATTATCTATATCTATAATATAAAAATGAATCTAAAATGTGTTGGTAAGCGCATAACTCAACAACGCCTCGACCAATTTGGCCAAATCTTTTTTTAAATGTTTGTTGAAGTTCAAGGATGGTTTTTACGGCGAGAAAAATTAGAATTATTGCTGGAAAAACCCTAAAAATAGCCCTTTTC
>DVZL01002888.1:0-14751 GCA_018236625.1 Lasaia peninsularis
AAGCATAGATTAGGCAATTATGGTATTAATAAACAAGGAGTAAGGACGGAGTAAACTAATCCAAATTTACTCCCGGACTAAAAGTTATTCCGCGGAGCCGTGTGGTTTAACGCTGGAGTAAGCATAGATTTGTATCGTATTTTCAATTTCCATTGAGATTTATATACTTACATAACATAGGATATATTTTTATATTTGTTTAGAGTTCGTATGAGTATTTACTACTGTCTGTTTTTGTAAAAAAAACATCAAAAATATATGTCTAAATCATCCAGTAATTTATAATCTTTAAATTAGTTAAGTATTCGTGAATTGGTCATAATATTGGACATACCTACCATTTATACGTAAAATGTAGGCCCTATAAATAAGTGTATAAGGAATAAGTACAAGACCCTGATTTCATTTTGTGATAGTGTCTGCTATGTAAATAATTTTATTTCGTTGATATTTGGCAAGCACTTTACTATTTGCAATGACAAATTATGCCGTCTCTAAAGTATTAACTGACTTACATAACGAGCGTCATCAAATCCATTTAAAAATATACGGAGTAATCGCCTAACAAAAATGCAAACAAAAGCATATAGACAAATTAAGAACTTCTCTTTTCGAAGTTAGTGAAGTAGAACACCATGAATCTAATAAACATCCATGTAGTTAAACACGTCCAACCAAATCGAATTATTTTAGTGGACATAGAGCGGGCGGTTGTTTAAATACACGAGCGTACATTCCTCGGGTGTCGGAGTGTCGCACTGTTTCAAGATATTAACATAACTAACTGAATTGCACTGTTTTGTTTACTTGGACTGAATAAAGTTTGGCGATTTCAAGCTTCGATATATATCGTTATTAGTCGCATATTAGTAATATTTTTGGACTAGAATTTAGCCCCAAACTGAGACCCCGTGATGAGAAATAATCCCTATTGTTAATCATATTCTCCGTCATTAACAATTTTTTTGATACACACAACATTACCATGATATTCAACAAAATCTTAACGCAAGGCTTGTACAATTTAAATATATTACTTTATCGCCTTATTAAAAAAATAATTATAAAAAATCAAATATTCAAATGAAACCCTTTAATTTCGTCGTTGGCATCTACGCCACAGTTCTTTTTACTATAGCAGGTGTCATCGTTCTTTTTTTGTCATCGTTTCCCTTTAATTTGTGCCAATAAATACATTTTTAATTTTTTTATTATTTTTTTAATTTGATACCACACAAAATAAAAGTCTTATTTTATTTCAAAAGCCCCATTTAAGCTACCCCAGCTCCGTAACCCTTAATCAATATAAATGTCGTCACGAAAATATATATAAATATGTCACTTAAATATATTAACATATCTCCCATTTAAGTGTATTAAAATGTTACGAAATAATCTGTGTTGTTTACAAACAAGCAGTGAACATTGGTTTGTTTTGAATTTTTACAACATCTATTAATTGATTCTAAATGTCGTTCACAGAAATTAATATTATTTGGGATTAATTAAGGCTGTGTTTCTTCAAAACTGGTTACGCAACAGATTATTTCTGTGAACGAAGCCGCTAAGAATTATTAAGTAATTGAAAGTTAGCTTTTAGAATGTTTGTGTATCTATCATAACTTGAAACCATAAACCTTTGAACGTAAAATACATCCGAAATTGGTTTATGATTTCATCAGACCGTGAGCAGGGGTAGAACTTATTTCACTTCCAGAGTATGCTTTTTCCGGATCGACTCGAAAAGTAGCAACATCGTTTAGCACAGTGGCTAAAAAGTTGTTACTTTTCTTTTAAGGTAATTAAAATACCAACAGACTAGGTGACGCTAAAACCGTACAGCTAGCTTAGAAATAATATTCCAATAAAGCTTTCAGGTTAGCTGTAAGACATCTCTTGTCAGAGATGAGATCGCCTTTTGTACTCTTTATTTTTACTTTGTATCTAGTCTTATAAGTTAGACTAATTCTTCCTAGGACATTAATATATCAGCGCTGAATAATTCAGCGTGTGTAAAGCCATTCCTACATTTTGTATAGTACAATTACTACATAGACGAATATAAATTCAATAAACTCTATGTAGTTAAACACGTTCAGCCAAATCGAATTATTTGTGTGGACATAATAGAGTGGCGGTGGGCTTAATATGTCCACGTACATTCTACGGAGTTGTACTGTTTGAAGTATTAACTGACAGTATTGTACTATTTTATTAACTTACAGTTCTGTCGTCTACATTTGCGTAAAGTATTTAGAAGCTGCCTGTCATGAATGAACTTTAAGAATACTTTGTCATATAATTTAAAGGAATAATTCTATGTACAGTATGTAATTAGTTTCTTCTAAACGGTTTTAACAGTTTTAGTGAATATTCGTTTTTAAATAATATTTTACTATTGAAATTGTTATGGTATATTGTTTATTTTATTATCAACTAATCATAAAATAGGATATGGTGTGTGTATGTTTCATTAAAAATTGTTTAATAAATTATGAGAAATATAGAATATATTGAAAATCAGCTTTCAACAATTTAGACAATTTAGAATACCCATAAACCTTTTATAATAATTACTCAGAATTCAAAGATAATGTCTGTACGTTGACCTTCAAATAAATCAAGATATTAAAGCAGAACTAAAGCGTGTGCCTGTCTATGTATGTCTGTCTGTACACACCTCGGACGGTGAAGTTGTCGTATTGTTTGGTGACATCAATATCACTGTACTGTTTTATTAACTTGAACTGAATAATTGCTCCGTAGTTGTTGCATAATTTTAGAATTATTAAAAAACGCCTCAGTGGTCGAGCGTAGTTGACGTCAAACTTTGACGCACGAGGACCCAAGTTGGGTTCCCGGGCAACCTGTACTAGTTTTTTCACATTACCTGGGATTAAATTTCTGCCCGAAATTTTGATTATATAATATATATGTGACGACGGACTCGCCACTTGTCACATCAGGAGACTTAATCGTTGGCTAATTGTGAGTGCGTACGTCCCTTTGCCTACCCTTTCGGGGATATGAGCGTGACGGTATTTTATTTGGAATAAATACCCGCTAATTTATTTTAAGTTTGATATATTTGACACAAAATATTGTACCATGTTCGTTTTTTTTAAAGGTTTCTTCCAGTTAATGAAAAAGTGTTGATAATGATAAAATGTTTCTCCGGACTTTACGTCTCACCGTCCGGGCAACTATGGAGGAATTTGGTATTTGAGATACAATACGGTCATATTTCTTTGTGACAACTCTATTTATTCTGTGTGGATGTAGCTGCAGGATACAGCTAGTATGTTCGTAGATGACTGAACCTATGACTTTATTATGAAACAAAAGGCTGGCATGGTAAAGACACACGTTCTGTTTTTAAAGTTTATTAGCTGCAGAATACCATAATTAAACAAACTACAACTTTTTATCAACATGATTTAAACAAAGTAAAAATTTATAAGTATATCAATCTAGATTGTCCAAAATATCCAAGCATTATGAGCGGAATATGCAAACGTATACGATTGAGGAATTAAAAAAAAACAGCGTACTCATTCCTAAAAGGTTGACATCGCATCTTTAATATATCTGGTGTTTCAGATGTTCCGTGACTCTGGCAGATCACTTGCTTGTATGATTCCTTTTTTGAAATAAAAAATAAATATTCTTCCAAACAAAAAAAAATAAACAGTGAATTTTAAATAGGCACCGAGTTCTTAGATATGTTAAAAAACAATAACAAAATTGAAATCGGTTTAAATAGTGAGTGTTTTCAAGACTTAACGTCATTGCGAATTTACTCGTTAGGACTTTTATCCTGATTTGTAAACTCAGTTAAAATATGCGCATGCTCTTGTCAGTTAAAAAGTAAAAGGCATGTATTGGTGTGAACTGATTAGGGAACGGGCGGCATTTGTACGGCGAGGAATCGTAGGCGGTCGATTCTATCTTAGCACGCGATAAGGATTGTTTACACAGAGGTGCTAGTCTATATTTGGAAGGCAAAAGACGTATTTTGATAAGTACTGCAAAATTATTTTAGCATGTTTTAGGATATAATGTAACGCAATATTAATTCATTAATCAGAAAATCTTAAATATTACTTCATCAATAAACATGGATCGCGTCAGAAAAATAGCCAATGGAAATGTCAGTTAAAAAAGATTTTTTTAAAAAAACCTTTCCTTGAAGAATGAAATTCAACTTTCCTATAAAGTCTAACACATTTTGTAAGAAAGTTTATCAGTTATGAAGTTAGGCTATTTTAACTAAATTGAAAAGAGAGGAGCTTGTTATGATATCTCAAGGAATACCCAAGAGGTTAATATGAGGGAAAATCCGCCAGTAACAGCTAGTGTAGATACACTAATATATTAAAATTGGAGAGTTCGGTTCAACGTGTTTCTCTTAGCGCGCTTTACGTATTAATCATCAAACTGTCAGAAGTAAATGAATTATATGTGCAAGGTGTATAGCATATCTTACAGTATAATCTGCCCTAAGCCTATCATCCACTTTAATCGGTACATTGGTCAAACGGTGGGCGTATTTAAAATAGATTTGTTTGAAAACTCCGTATCAGTTGGTGGTGAATCTTTATGCGTTCGATGTTATCACCGCGCGCTTGTTATACGAATTCTTTGGTGAATTGCTTTTATTTTATAATATTTTTATAGCTTGGGATAGCAAAGACGAAGATATTTTTTCTGATTATCAGATAACCGCTACTTCTAATTTTAGTGTGATGCATTTGATCATAGTTCATTAAAGTTAAATTTAATTTTTTTGTCCTAAAAGTCTGGCTGTTTTGAGGTAGTTAAATGAATCAGGTGATATCAGATTTAAACAAAAACGTAATATTTATTATTTTGCAGACTTCTGCCAAAAACAGTATAGTATCTTTATAGTAAGTACCTATAATGCGACTCGATTAAGCAAAACATACAATTCACTCCCACGTACGTTTTGCCTCCTAACCGAATCACCTTCAGGAGAACTAGACTAGAATGTAGAGTTAGTAGCATTAGTCAATTATTATTTTTTAGATTAACGTCTGATTCAGTCACTAATGGTTATATTTCTAAACCGGTACGCCATCAAAACTAATTTAAACGAAGTAAAAGTCCAAAAAGATACTATAAGTTCTTTTTTTATAGATAAAGGGGCAAACGGGCGAGTGGGTCACTCGATGGTAAGTGATCACCGCCGCCCACGAACGGGTGTTCGTGCAACACCAGGAGTATCACAGATGCTTTGCCAAACCTTTTTAGAATGAGTTTTTTTTTTCTTGAAGGTTCCTTATACGTGTAGAAATAATGCCGCTGATGTTCCGTTCCACAGAGGTGTAGTACGAGGTAAAACATGCCTGAGGAAACGCACGATTGAGGAGCGCCACGCATAAATGTGAGAGAACAGACGCAACGCCAAACAGTCCAGCCGATAACTTATTCCAAATAACATATTGTTTAAAATGTGTTGTCTCGAATTGCGGGACAGATGTCCCAAAAATGTAATCCTAAGGAAGTTTCTATGTCTTGTTACTGTTCTTCGAAGCTTAAGTAGATAAACACTAGGTACCTACTTCTGTAACTGTAACTTTGAAGTCGCTTAAAAGAGGAGTGCTCTTTATCCTTATGGATCAGCAAAATATCTGTCAGACGTATTGTATTGGCGGTGATGATTACATCAGATTAAGCCAGATCAGTTTAGATCAAACTAGAGGCTCAGCCATCTGGCTTCCTATTAGAGTAGAGTGTTGGTCGAGGTCAATAAACTTGTAAGTTGCCCCTTAACTTGTGTTTCTATTAACTAAAAGCTGTTAACATTGCCGCACATAACAATAACAGTTAACAGAACTACTCGCTTAAGTCGAGCAACATTTGTATCTCGTTATAGCTTACTCGGGCTCTATAACGTTATTATCAAAGTTACACTTCATTTAAACCACACTTGTACTTTTCCATAATATACTTAGGTGTAACAATTCGATTACCTATTCTCCTCCAAAATAAATTCGGTGATGCTGTAAAATGCAAACCAGTCGGCTGTTTCAAAGAACAATTTTCATTATAACTAATATTTGTAATAGTAGATGCGGCTTTCATATAAAATATGAAAAATTGTTAAAAGTTGAAGTCTATAGGTAGCGCTGTGAAACACGAAAATATAAAAAGAGTTTGTAACAACAACTTATATTAACATTACACCAGCAGAGGGCGGGCGTGTCCGAATCACGGACAACGTTCAATCTAGTAAAAGCTATCAAATTAAGGAATACAAGTTACAAGATCTGAGCGGAATAACACTTTTGTTGAACTTTTGAGTGATTCTATCATTTTTTGTTGGTCTTGCCGATCACAATTTTTCTGATGTAAAAAAATACGTAACCTATAGTATACTGCTAAGCTTTTGAATTTAAAAATATAAGCGCTTTTAGGTTCATGACTATTTTTTTTATTACAAAAAAATAAACGACTGATGATTTTTTGTGATATGGAAGACGGAGTTTTTTAATGGCGCTAGATATTTTATTCTCGCTTATATCAAAACGACTGAATTATTATAAATTAAGATATAATTTGATATATAAATAGATTTTAAATTAAAAAATAACTTTTTGTTATACGACTAGATAAAAGTTAGTTGTTTTGTAAAATGCTATTTCTTGTGACGCGAGACAAATATTTAGTGAGAAGTAAAGTAATTTTGCTTACAAAAACCGGTGAAGATTATTTTTGATTTTTTTTCGATCTTGTG
The DNA here is from genome assembly GCA_018236625.1 of Lasaia peninsularis. Classification (NCBI taxonomy): domain Eukaryota; kingdom Metazoa; phylum Arthropoda; class Insecta; order Lepidoptera; family Riodinidae; genus Lasaia; species Lasaia peninsularis. Next base: position 6,758 of record DVZL01002888.1, read on the forward strand.
ACCAGCTTGATTCAGACCTTCATAAAAAATATCTCCTACTCTGGTAGTTTCATCAAACCAATTAGTCTGACTTGAGTCTGTCCTATCACAGGACACTTTGAGTTTTGACTACCATCAGATTACAATACATAATCTAGAAAAAACATATTATTTCTTTTTTATTTTATTTTTGTAACTTGTTTGTACACCGACAAATACATTTCTACAAAAGGCGAACATAATGCCTATTAGCATTTTCTACCAGCCAACCTTTGGATAACTGAAAGTGCATTAAGTAAACCACACTAATAATAATAAATTAAGTGACCCACTTGCCCGTCTGTCTACTTTTCTATAAAAAAATCAATATTTCAATTCAATTTATTGTACCTGAGAAATGTTTATTTGTGATAGTGTTACATAATAAGTTACAAATGTTTCTGTATGATCGCTATTTCCTGTGGTTATTACTTTTTACTAATTTGATTATTTTATTGTTGCTGTTGCCCGCAGCATCTCCCATTTATTAGAGTTATTATCTCTTCCTTAGAAGCCCGTTGAGATGTAGGGTTAAAAGTTAAGTATCTAATATCTTTATATAAAAATTCACTATCAACCGATATGGAAATAGTTCTATTTATCCTATAAATCTATCTGAACTAATTACACAAATTAATCTAACCCTAAAGTAAGCAATGATACTAATAATGACGTGTCGGTCCGGGAACTGGGTCTACTGATACTGAGGGCTACTGATGGTAGAGTGCTGTGTAGTAACTCGCCTTACCTATTCCTATCGCCATAATGACAATGTAGTGTTCCGGTCCGAAGAGTAGGGTAGCCGGTAGGTAGACCAGGCCTAAAATCCCGGCGACAGGACAGCGACAAAACCTACAAAATCTATGGTGTCTATAGGCCACGGTTGTCTCTTACCATCAGGAGAGCTGTGTGCTTGATCGCTTCTTTATTTCATAAAAAAAACTATTGATATGGATACATGAATAAAAATAAAAATTTCGCATCATCTTCTATTGTAAAGTAAAAAAAACTATTAACGCTATAACATTTATCTACTTTATTGGCTCGCCCTATAAAGGCTAATTACGCGCCTCTGGCAGCACTGCCGTACGGCGGACATATTGTTATTTATAGGGAGCATTAAAAGAACAAACACCTATCTACAACATATTATTTATAGTTATTGCAGGCTAATAGTAATTTATGTTTTTATATCACCAGAAAGTCCACGAGTAGACGGACCACCTGATGACAGGAAAGAAATATCTCAAGAGAACAAAGAGCTATGGCAGATTTTTAGTTCAAGGCATTGAAAGCTTCTTAAAATTTCAAGACAACCAAAAATCATAAATAGTTTTTTGATGCATTTCGATACTTTATTTATATTTAGAGAACTCCGGGTGAAAAATTGGTAAATTAAAAGTACAATTACATAATATGTAAATTCATTTCCCGTAGTGGCCATCATTGTAGCTTCAAGGTTGCCATCCTAAATAACTATTTTTTCCAACGATAGAAAAATATATTTTTTGATGTTATAGTGATCGAGTCATATTTTATTGCAAATAATACTATTATTTTCCCTTTTAATACAACGTTTTAAATGTATTTTATACAAAAAAACAGCCGGTATACGGTAAATATGTTATGAAAAATAGAGGACGCTGGCTAAAAGACTGCCATTGAGAGCTATCAAAAAATATGACGTTTGACATACTTCCCGTCCGAGCCTCGATGTTTTTTTTCACTCGCATCCACAGAGTACATTAGTATTATTGTCTCGCATCGCATCGCTTGCACTTTGTTGAGTTCTGTGTGTATTCACTGCGTTATCTTCTGCTTTCGTTATTTTTTTGACCCGGACTGCCCAAGGGCTTAGTTTTTGCTTCTAAATACTTGACTCGGACTGTTTGTGGACTTTGATACCTATTACATCTTTGTGATTCGTGTGTGCCTGAGGATTCCGATACTGTCCTGTGTTTTGGATATTATTTGCCACCTTTTTTTCAACAATTTCAACACCTCGAAACGAAATCCCCTCTAATAATGACAAATCTTACCTCCAATGCATGGAGAAGCAAGATTTTATGTGGTACCCAAGTGTCGTGTAAACACGCCCCGCATTGCTTAACGTATTACATAATAGTTAATGACCATTAAGTTTCCTCAGTTTTCTATACCTAGGTACTAATAAGTTGTTTTAACAACAAGAAATTCAATAAATATGGCTGATGGTGACATAACCTATAAAACTTCTATAAAGAATAATTCAATAACCGGCCCCCTTAGAACGTACACTATCGTCACGAAGCGATCGCGTCGTTTCGCGTTATTAGAAATGTCAAACTCAAAAAACCCAGTACAAAATTTTGACTTTGACATTTTTAATCGCGCTAAACGACACGATCGCGTCGTGACGATAGTGCACGTTCTAACCCCCCTGGAGTTCTATATTTATGATTCTTTTATCATCAGAATCTGTGAAAAACATTCTATTAAACTAGAAATTTTTCATTCATAGTCGCTAATGTTGAATGTAAATAAAATGATGTACGGAGAGCTGCCATTGCTCTTTCACGGGTTTATTTCACGGTTTTCAAGGTTTTAATCCTTAAGGAATCGAATTATTTGCTTGTTTTATGTTTCATTTAATTATACGAAACGACTAATCACAACGCTCTGGTTGGATTCTTGAGACATTTGTATGTGAAGGACCCAGAGGTGTTTATTCAATTTGTTCTAGTATTTATTTAAAATCGCTGACACTCATAAAACTATCATATTTATTTACTTACTTAATTTGTTTAATAATTTTCATTATTTTTATCATCATTTATACGTCTTAAATTTTTCCTACGTTTATTAAACATTAAAAAACACATTAAGAATACAAACATAAAAAAACAGATCTCCAAAGACGGTGGTCTTACAACTAAACCGTCAGTGGTCAGATTGAAGAATCTCCGCACAATGCTTGCCGTCCCCAAAATTGCTGCCTTCTGAATCCGGCCCTTAATACAGGTATGTAACCAACGTCTCATAAGGTGTTGGTCTAGACTCTTCGCTATAAGACCGTTCACTGAAACGACAATCGGCACTTATTTTTGAGTTAACATCCTACATTTCGGTAACCTCGTGAGCTAATTTATTTTGTTAATTTTTCCTTCTCAGCTTTCACGACGTTAACGTCACATGGGATGGTGATGATATCAAAAAGACAAGCCCCGCGCTCTAACCGATCTACCAAAACGATATCAGGCTTATTGGCGACAATAGTCCTGTCCGTGATAACAGATCAGTCCCTGCACAGCTTCGCATGACGGTTCTCAAGATCTGGCTCCGCTGTATACTTGTAGTAAGGATTTCGGTAGTACATATCAAAGAGCAAGTTGATGGTGAATAATCTTGGCCACGTTATTATGTCTGTCCAAATACTTGCTGTTAGCAAGACCTCTTACTCATTATTATTATTAATATACAGAAATACTCAGAAACAACTACAAAGAAAAAATATTCATCCTGATCTAGAAATAAAAATCCTTCATCGTGAATCGAACCCGTTGGTCGTGGATAATCAATTGCGTTGGTGTACGCTAACCCCTCGTCTAACTTTGTTATGTCTAGTTTTAATCTAAAAATACGTTGTATAAACCGCTCTACAATTCTACAATGTCGTCGGAATGAAAAATTACCACCCGTCGCCTTTACACAGAGGTAACATTTGTCGCTTATGAAATCCAGGATTTTATTATGGAATCACTGGATCATTTATCTACCTGCTTATGGTGTAATCTATTTCCTTTTCGCTCCCTCACTATACATTCGCTTAAGAGTAACAAGGATAAATATTGTTTTATCATGACTTTAAACTGGCTAAAGGAAGTATTTACATTGTCAAGTTCTCACCCTCTTGTTTTCGTAGTACAGATTATATTTTGATGGTGATAAAATATTTGAGGTATTCACATTTTATGTTATGATTATGGTGTGACTTTTTGTTAGAATAGATTTCGAATAAATTTAGCGTTTTGTTCGCTTAATAAACATCTTTGATTTAGGTACGTTCTTACGTATTAGGTATAACGTCTCATATTTGATTTCTGATAGGGACAGGCAATTGTGTAAAGAACGTAGTTGTCTTTACTGCGGCTTGCGAGGTGTTACATAAATTATCGTAAAATTTAGTTTTATAATATACGTTATACCTACTTCAGAGAAAATTCACATGCATTTTATGGGAAAAATAAATTTGTATTTGTTACAATATTTATAACTCCAGAACGGCTGTACTGATTTCACTATAAATTGTTGAGGATTTTGTTAAAGAACCGGAAGAAGGACAAAGGATACTTTTATCCTATTCCGTTCCACTTGCATAATTTTTTTATACATATCGGTTAGGTTCGAGAGTAAAGCTACATCTGTTTTTCGGGCGGGCGGTACTAAGTTCGCCGGGACAGCTAGTAACTAAATAAAGTTCAATATAATTATGAAAAAATGAGACAATAATTTTTACCGATCCCACTAAAACTCCAAATTTCTTTGTTTGTTGTTTGTTCGTTTTTTATTTTAATGAAAAAGTTTTTATTTATATGTTGAAGCGAAATTCAAACTGTTTAGAAGATACTTTCACACAACATTAGACAAAAATAGACTACATACGGTAGACTTGCACATAAGGTCTAACAGCCCGACCACAGGGCAGCGGCGCACCTACAACATCTATGGTGTCTATAGGTCACGACTGTCTTTACTATCAGGAGACCCGTGTGCCTGTTCGCTGTCTTATACTATAAAAAAATGCTGTGTCGCGTGTGTTCCTAGTAGAGTTCAACTCTGCGAGTCTAGTGCTAAAGAGCCAGTTGTTGTTAATAGAGAGGCCATTTTTGTCCTAACGTAATCATTCTAAGTACTGTTCTGGTAATTGGTACTAACCAAGTCTAAAATAATAAAAACACTGCTTTTAGATGACATTACTCTTTATTTTTATTATTATGCTGCACACAAAAGTGTTGACCGACTTTTCTTGAAGTGTTTAGTACAGTTTGATAGCGAGATAATACTTATGATGAAACAGAATCTTTCGAATTGTAATGAAAAAAACTAAATTCTTTAAAGCGGATTTGTAAACTTAGTGTAGTTTTTTTATTTTATTATGTTTTAAGAAGAAAGAGTAAGTTAGAAAACTAATTTTACCCCTGTTGGTCCGGGTCTTCTATGTAGAATAGACCAACTGCCTTCCTACCAGGCAGGTCGTAAGTGGCGAGCATAGGTTAACTGGGTCACTACCAACATGAGCATTGGTGATAGAAAACTGTGCAGCAACTCGTCGAAAAGGGATTCATCGGCTTACCTATTCCTGCCGCCGTAATGACATTATCGTGTTCCGGTGCGGAGACTTGCACATAAGGACTAACAGCCCGACCACAGGGCAGTTGCGCACCTACAACATCTATGGTGTCTATAGGCCACGGTTGTCTCTTACCATCAGGAGACCCAATACACAAAACAATATGACAGATTTAAAATGCAGGGAATTGTCATTGAATGACGCGGACCGCGGGTCGCTAATATGTTATTGTAAATATTATCATTTAATTCTAGCAAAGTAAAAAATGAGACTCCTATCTACATTACTTTTTATTATAATTATTTTGCAGCACACAAAAGTGCTGAACGGAGTTCCTCGTAACAGGTTTGTGCAGCGAGATACCGAGATTGTGCTCGTTGTGGCAAATTAAAATTAATTTAATTAACAATAATGTGATTATAAAATGTTAAATAGATATTTAATATTTTACTGCGGAATACGAAACTTTTATTATTTAACTCGTATTAACTTATACACGTTTTCGCTCGGGATATATTAATATAACTCAAGTAGAAAGATAATAATATTATGCTATATTTTTTAATATAAAATTAGTGCCCAATATGCTATCAGACAGACATTTTCTTAATTAGATTTATATTTTTTATCTAAGTTCTTTACCGTCATCCTGGCTGCACTCTTTTATACTAGTTTTTCGCCCGCATTTTCGCCCGCATTTTCGCCCGCTTGAAATTTCAAAGAACATAATTTTTTCCGACTTATAATAATTCTTATTGCGTAAAAACATACCCCCTTTTACTATATATTGTAAAATTAATATTTTGAGAATGCTCCCATACAATAAACATAATTTTTTTGCCGTTTTATAGGTAATGGTACGGAACCGTTCGAGCGTAAGTTGGATTCGCACTTGAAGGTTTTACTTTATTTGATACAGCATTGGTTCGCCACCCAATACGCAGCGACACGAGGTGAATCGTAAAATATGTGTCTCCAATCGGTTTTTAACTACGTTTTGATGACGTCATAAATTATTTTTTGTTTAAACCGGTAATTATGTGTAAATGATAAGTGATGGCGGTCTCGCGCCGCCCGCCGCCACCCGTGTTAGCACTCGTCTTAAATATTGTGAAGTTTATATTTCAACCGCCACTTTGAAGCTAAATACTCCATAAATAACATAGCTTTCATCAAGTAATAGACTTAAGCGTTTGTTCAACACAGACAATATAATTATAGAAGAGTAAACTCTGTATATCTATACAAATAAATAAAATTGAAGTATCTGTTTGTAATATAAAAAAACACTTTTTACTGAATGCATATACAAACTAAAATAACCTTTTTTTTCTATTTGTTTGTTTCCGGAATGACCGGATTGATTTTGACCGTCACTGGCTGATAGCTGATGTATATAACAAGGGGTGATTTAAGCTACTTTATTTAATTAAAATCGAACGTGGACGAGGCTGCGGGTACAGGTAGTTAATTTTTTTAAACATTACAAAACTTGCAAAAAATATTTTGTACAAATTTATTATGGCTTATGTATAAGCATAGGCATATCATAAGCATAAGTGCAGTTCATCGGGCAAGGCGGATAGCCTTGAACATTACTATGTCTAACTATAGGCCACAGTTATCTCTTTCCATCAGAAAAGTCTCGTACTTGTTAGCGGTCTTCCTATATAAAAAAATAAAACAAGCGCTGTAGTTATAGTAATAGGCGGTGGTAGCCAGGCCAGTCATTTTAAGCAAAGTTGCTGATTTAAACAAACATACATTTGACACCACCCTCGGGTAATACTAGAGCTATTTGGTCGTGGAATGTCAGCCGAGGTTTCCCCGGGTACCTACATTCTACCTCCATCCACTTTCGAATTGTATAAGAGTTTTGTCTATCTTTCACCTTTCAATCTTTCTACATGACTGAATCTTCAATTTCTCATTTTCAAACCCACTCTTTCTCTGATCACACTACTATGAATGCGGTGTAAGTGTGTACGTTTTTACTAGTGAAAAATTTAAATCTCGCTTATAACTTGGACCATAAGCCTAAAGCTTAGGCACGCTATGAATTATAAGCTCGAAGTTTGTGGTTTATTTAGACGAGAATTGTATATTATAATTAATGTTACAAAGAACGTAATCATGGGTTAATCCTCCTGCATTATGAGCTTTCTCTAGCCCAAGGGCTCCGACTATTCGACGTATGCAAATCAACTCGAACCGTAATTACTGAAACATAACTAGAATAACTCCATTGTTTGGGAAAACATGCAACTAATATTATTTTAAGGTACCTACAGTAACTTGTAGGTTATTTCTTTTTAAAGTTGGAATGTGATGGACCCATCGTACTATATACCTATACGGAATCTTCTAATAAATTCGAAATGGATTATTGAAATATACATACACACATTTAAATATCTTGGCACAGTACCGTCAGTGTTTGCTGAACTAAAACTTCTTTCTTTAATTAAAATAAAAGCAATGAAATTACATTTAACAATAAATATCCTTTGTCATTCCAGGTTTTTACCGCTTACTCTGGCTGACTGCGCTGGGCATAATTGTCACAGGTTTAGACGTGGCTTAGACCAAGTAAGGTTCTATTGAGATGAAAGAATGCAAATATTTCCCTACAAAAATCGCTTGCCTA